>JAQGAK010001282.1:0-35994 GCA_034696945.1 Lipothrix lubbocki | reverse complement strand
ATGAACCTTGAACTGCGAGAAGGAATCCTGAGAGACCCAGAGTGCCATCCTCGCAGCTCAAGCTCCAAAGCGAGACTGTTATAGCGAGAGTCCGGTGTACGTGTAGGAAAAATAGTTTAAAGTAAAAACTCTTTATTGAAACGAGAAATCGGTTGAAATAAAGAACTGGCTGAATGTGAAACATTAATCCGTACATATGTGTAGCCTATTACACTACAGAAAATGCTTGCACATCAAGCTGACATTTTAATAAACACTTATTTCAAACATAAAATGTCTTCTGTGAACGCAAATTATAGGTTTTAATACTTCTCAAATGCTTTATCTCATTTAGCAATAATATGAAGTTCTAAAACCCATCTTCCTGTTCTTACTGTCCCATATTGCTGTAGCATACCTTATTTTATTAAGATTACAAGAAAAGATAGACAAACATTAGAATCAATACAGGTTTAGTGTTCGTACAATAAAATATTCAAGTATGGAATTCACTCAGTCCTTGTCTTGTAAAGTGAAAAACTCAAACACGAAATAAAACTTTATTTAATTATTGGCGTAGGTACCTATATGATGTACATGTCGTCGGCGAAGAATTTTAAAGTACCACCTGCATCACGTACCGGTGTCCTAATGTACCAACGAGGAAAAGCTCAAAATTCTAAAGTCAAAAAGAACCACCATGTTTAAGAGCGGAGTTTTTAATTTTGGTATGTTTAGACAAAGTAGATTTTGGTACAATAAGATATAGGTCACCCCTGCAGTTGGTATTTTCATGCGACTATATGGACGTATCTTCAAATATGTACGCACAATACTATATTCAAGCGCTTCTTCTCTGTACTTATGAGTAGAGTTTTGACCATTTAGCATTTTTAGTCTGAATTTCTTCTAAAATTCCACTAAGTCTCCACGATCTTTATGTGTATTTGTCATTTTTCCCCCTATTTTGTACCTTTTACTTGCTATTTGCCTATTTTTTTAATTTGCTCTTTTAACTGACCATTTAACTGACCTAATTTTAAGTTTTCTCTATTTGAAGCAGCTTTTAAGGGTCAAACGTTTATTACAATCATTAAAAACAATTTGTTGCTAGAAAATGTCGAGACTTATAGTTTCAGTTGATTTTGTGAAATTTTTCGATAAGTCAGCTTTTTAATGCTTTTTTTCTCATTTTTCAATTTTTAAAATTAATTTTTTTTGGTTTCGTATTCGAAATGTTCAGATATCTAGTATAGCCATTCCCTTAACTGGGAATACTGTAAGGGTTTCATCTGAAAAACCCTTTTTGGAGACAACGTTATTTGGGATTTGCTCCCGCAATCATTCAACATTGTAATGCTTCAGCATTATCATGCATGATTGTGGGGTATGCTATGCCCTGTACGTCTCTATGGGACAACATAATGAGGGATTCGCTCCTGGGCTCATTCAACATTGCTATGCTACAACATTACAATGCATGAGCTCGGGGTATGCTATGCCCTATACCTGTCCCCACATAATTAGCCATGCTACGTATGTACTATATGTACCTAGTCATGACTGAAGAGTTGTCTCTCTCTGTTATCTCCGGTCAACGGCCGGTCAGAGCATCGGATGACAACGATCCTCCAATCAAAAGACGCAGAGCTAAAATCTTACTCTTTTAATTACACCTCGCTACTCCTATATAAGCATTCTTACGTCACAATCTACCCAGACGTTGGACTTCTTACTCCTTTTTCCCCCATAAAAAGGACCTTCTCCATGTATTTTTCTCAAGTATTCTCCCAGATCCCAAGATTACTTCACTTGACTACCGCTCCGATATCTCTCCTCTCTTCTTACACTTATTTACGTTAATAAACTTTACAATTTTATTTCATAAATCAATTTCGAGCTCCTCCAAGTCTCATTTATTATCATTATACAGTCCTCAAAAACAAGTTTAGTCGTTTTTCCCCATATAAAACGCTATCCGACAATAATATCATAATGTATCAGTCTGCGTTTACTGAAATTGATTTTAAAGATTTTATCAAATCAACAGGTAAATAATAGAACTGTTATAATCACAGTCCCTTCTTCTGTTAATAATGGGTATTATTAAAAACACTTTGCAAGCCAGTTATCGGATACATTAGAGATGAAGATAGATAGTTAACGACGGGTTTGACATCCAAGTGTGTGAAACGACTTCATAAGACAGATTCATTATAGTTAACAGCCAAAATGATTTGTGAATTGCCTAGAGCAAGAAACTCGTCCGTACATACCACCGCGTATAAAAGGCTGTCCCTTAGTACGGTTTTGCTTGTCGCAAAGAGATAACCGATCTCAAGAATCTCATCACTACCGATTTCAGCTGAAATCAGAGTGTGTTTTCACAGATTTGAAAAATTTCCCAAATGGGTAAACTTAGGTATTCCGTAGTTCTTCTTCTTTTCACAACGAATCTGGTGTTTTGTCAAGAGACAGAACAGACCACAACAGCCACGACAGGAGAGCCCGAAACAACTGTATATCCAGTAAGTTTTATAAAATAAGTATTTGCAAGTTACATAGAAGTTTACATACAAGATTTGTTAATTTAAATAATTTCATTGGTTTTTATTTTACTGGTTTGAATATTACAACATACTTATCGTGTTATGATTAGAAAAAAATGCACTTACATGCTACCACAATTAAACATTTTACTCCAGAAGCTGCCTGATGATCCAGAGTTGATTGAATTGAAAGCAAGAAAGTTCATAGATGACGCCGAAGTCCGTCAATCAGAAGAATGCAATATAAGGCAAAAAGCGGAGTGGGCCTTTGCGTCTAACATTACGGAGGAGAACAAACAAAAATCGGTAATATTTTTCAGATTGTTTACATTAGTTATGTTAATTCTAACTGTGTGAGAACGCATTGAATTACTGGTTCGTGTGCTTATAATTATCTGTGAATCTACAATTTTGTGAAAATTTCATGGCATAACACCAGGTTGTGAACGCTAACCAGATCTATTTTATAGTTGGTAAATAGATAATGTACAAACACGAAAATCGTTTTTGTCTTCATACGATATGTTCACACTTTAAATTTTGAAACACTTAATTGCTGTTACGTAACCTTGGTGGAGTAAACCTCACCTTGGGGTAATGTGCTTGAAACAATCTCTATACCCTGGAAACCAACTTGGGTAAATGATATATACCACATAGAACTTTCGCCGTCGGTTGTTGCTTGTGCTTCAGTCCTGAGAAATTATTTATAGCCTTACATAATGTGTCGTTCAACCCTTCTGCTCTTGCGACTTCACAGCATTATTGTGTACACAACTATTTTATTTGCCTATAAAGTCCTTATACATAGGGATAACTTGTCTCTCAAACCTTGCACAATGTGCCGCTTATAATAAGTTATTGTCAAGTGTAAGCAATCAAGCGTTCAAATTGCGTCTCTTCTTTCTGTTTTTTTTTACATTATGTTATGTACTGACATTGACCTTAGAAATGTCAGGGTTGTGTAATAATTTTTCTTTCAGGGTCAACTTACACATTTGCCAACATTAAAACAACCTGATACGCCCATAAATTTTACGCAAACGAGTGCCAAAGTAATCAAGTTTACATTTGTTCTACTTTTATAGCTACAAGCATCACTTCGTTATGGACGATTTAGTAAGGAATTGTGGAAAGATGTGGTTACCTTTCCATGGAAAACATTCAAGGACCCTTTACTGTATCGTCGGTTTAAATTTCTCTCCAACTTAGGAACGAATGCTTTACCTGAAGACAAATTGGAAAAGGTATCATACATGCATATTTTTATGTGACAGCTGAGTTATATTATATTTCTAATTAAGTTTATGTGCTTTGAAATTTTTTCCTTTTATTCCGCAGTACACCAAGCTTGTAAAAAGCATGAAGTCAACATACAGCACAGCAAAAGTTTGTGAATTTAATGATACAACTAAATGCAATCTTAGTTTGGAACCAGGTGGGTGTTTAACCATTTATTCAGCATAGTACCGACTACGACTATACTAAGTAAACGAGATGTGGGTAACATGAGATTTGATGATCTTTTCACAGAGCTGAATAATATTATGCAAAAAAGTCGGGACTACGACGAACTTGAACATGTTTGGCTAAAATGGCGAGAAGTAGCTGGAATGTCTATTCGGGATCAATATACCCAATATGTTGAATTAGTTAATGAGGCCGCAAGAATGAATGGTAAAACTAGTGCAATATAATTCATAGTGAAAAGCTTTACTTGTGAGGTAATTAAAACAACTTACTACTGATGATTTGGTTTTCAGGCTTTAAAGATGGCGTGGAGTTATGGTTAAACTCTTACGAATCAACAACATTTCAAGATGACATCTTAAAACTGTGGGAACAAATACGTCCTCTCTATGAACAACTCCACGCGTACGTCAGGCGTCAGCTCCGGAAGCAATACGGCGACACTAAAATCTCTAGAGATGGCCCTATACCAGCTCATGTACTGGGGAACATGTGGGCACAACATTGGGATCACATTTTACCTTTTACAGTACCCTATCCTGATAAGCCTGATGTCGACGTTTCTGAAACAATGGTGGAAAAGGTAAATTACATTAGCTAGAAAAACACTGAACACCTCATTTCTTAATCTGACTAGGGAAATACTGTCTACAGATCTAAAATGGAAAGTAATCACATCAAAAAAAAACTTTAATATACCTCCATGCTTTTTTCAGAATTATACAGCTTTGGACTTGTTTAAAGAGTCAGAAAATTTCTTTACCTCAATTGGCTTACCTCCAATGACGCCGGAGTTTTGGGCTAATTCCATAATCGAAAAGCCCAAGGGTAGGGAAATTGTTTGTCATGCGTCCGCTTGGGATTTTTGCGACGGTAGAGATTTCAGGTAAATCAATCAAAATATCAACTGCACCAATGAATTGTCGCAATACATGCTTAATCATTTTAAAATTAGGATCAAACAATGTACTGAAGTCAAAATGAATGATCTCATTGTCGTCCATCATGAAATGGGTCACATTATCTACTTCATGCTGTATAAAGACCAGCCTATAGATTTCCGGAAGGGTGCCAATCCAGGTGAGAACCTTTCCGGCTTTTAAAAATCTTAGTGAAAACCATTATACCTTTTAATCTCATATTCAATGCTTATTGTTAATCGCACTCCCAGATGATGCATTGTTCTTGTACGCATTTCAGGATTTCACGAAGCTGTTGGTGATCTACTGGCGCTGTCTGTATCGACACCGAAGCATCTGAAGAAAATTGGATTGCTTGACAATCTTGTGGAAGACAATGAGCTTAGCATAAATTATTTGTATTCACAAGCCTTACATAAGGTACAGTTTATGACTTCTAAATTCTTGTTTTAATCTTATATTCAATGCACTACTTCCGTAGCATTATATTTGATATTGTTCATGTTCACAATAGATTGCATTCATTCCCTACGCAATTTTGCTGGATAAACTTCGCTGGGATGTATTTAGCGGTCGAATCAAACCGGAGGAGTATAATTGTCATTATTGGAAGCTGAGGTTAAGATATTATGTCACATTGAATATTTGAAGAGATGCTGTTTACAGAGTTTCATTTTTAAATAGTAATACATATAACGAAATTCAAATGATTTATTTATGCCCTGCGGTTCCCGTTCTGTATAGGTTCCAATATCAGGGACTTCGACCACCAGTGACACGAAAATCAACCGATTTTGATCCAGGTGCAAAGTACCATGTACCTGCTAGTGTTCCCTACATCAGGTAGCTGAAGCATAAATTAACTTCAAGTTCTTTTTTTAATTACAAGTAGTAATATGAAAAAAATTGTTAACCTTCTTATGATTTATAGATACTTTGTGAGCCACCTCATTCAGTATCAATTTCACAAATCCCTTTGTATCGCCGCCGGAGAGTATGATCCTGCCGATCCTAAAAAGCCTTTGTATAAATGTGATATTTACCACAGCAAGGTTGCTGGACTTAAACTCGGGTAATTTGTAAACTATATCTATTTATTACAAGATTGTTTCATAGTCATGTGAGAACTATATTAAGGTGCTAATTCAAACCATAACAGGAACATGCTTAAACTCGGAGCTTCTAAACCTTGGCCTGAAGCTTTAGAACAAGTAACTGGCCAGAGGACAATGGATGCATCTGCTTTGTTGGAATATTTCCAGCCTTTGCACGAATGGCTGCGTAAGCAAAATGAAGCTGCTGATGAGCCTATTGGTTGGAAAGAAGAAGGTATGACAAATAATCGTCCATATGGATGACTTAGTTAATATGGTAAATATCTGTAGTAAACCAGCTTAATTATTTTCCTGTTGTTTTTTTTTCAGAAACGCCAAGTTGCGTCGCCGTTTGACTTTAATGAACTTTTATATCATGTGTAATTAAGTGCACATAGCAGTTCTTTAGATTTATCATAGCAAGTAGATGACTCATGATGAGGTTTGAAAAGATGACAAATAAAGCTCGTTTTTTCCCTAAATCTAAAACATGTTTTTATTTTGAGCTAACAAAACATATTTCAACTCCACTCATCGTAGGACGTAGGTTAAGGCTTTGTTTGTTTATCAATGTACATTAAAGATTTTATATGCAAGAAGTACAAAGTTCTCCAGTATGATATGATTGTGTGGCGACAAAAGCCAATTATTTTACCTTCTGAAATACAAGTAGTCATTGTCAACTTTTCAGAATCGTGGGAATTTTTAGGATTTAAAGTAATTTATAACTGAAGTTATTGCAGTCAATGATAGCCAAGGCATTCATATTGTTCTACATACTTAAGTAACACAAACCTTCCACACACGCTTTTCCTTGCATGAAAGGATTCTTTTGTGCATGGAAACTTGTTGCAAGCACTGTTTATTGTTCCTTTGCTGCTGAAAGGTCGTGTGTGTCAACACAAAATAAACATGCACCTTCATCCCATGATCCCATACACACAGCCGTGGAGATTCACCTTTAGCTCTTTAAAAAAAGTCTGATTTTAGCTAGATTCTCACACTTAATGTTTAGATTCCGTGCAAGTATTCTTTCTTATTGCATATTATTGCTCATAAAAGATTCTTCTTAAAATTGAAACTGATTCTCTTGTAATTTGAGTATACTATACAGATAGTAATAATTATGACTATCTGATGAGATACTCCCACTCCTATTCTTATGGACCTTCCATAAAAGTAAGTATTTTTTATTACCTTCGGATGTATTTGAACCTTTCACATGGTGTAAAATAAATAAATCTACATTGTCATAATGCACTGTATGCTTGAAATGACAGCCTGTCACCTTTGCACTATCACCAACAAACTCTGCATGAGTGCTTAAATTAAAACAAGAGCCATTGTCATTGCACTTTATATTATTGAAAGCTAAAAAAACTAAAATAAGTGGTTTACTTTGTAGTAGCGTAAGAACTTTGTTGGGAGCAAAAAACTCGTTTCCATGCATCCGCAACCATATAAAAGACCGCATCCTCCATCTTCACTTCAGTATCTTCCTTGTCGGCGGCGAAGAGTTCAGAAGTGTCAACTCTGAATTTCAGCAGCTTCCGTCGTGTTTGAAATATATTTTAGCAATTAACTACATACTTGTTACACAATGGGTAAATTTTTAATTCCTGCAATCTTCAATTCAATTCAATTCATGTCTTTATTAACGTCTTATTTCTGTGTCAGTACAAAATGACTTGTGGTCATCAGTCCTTCCCTTGTCTATTGTCAACAAACCGGAGCGGAAGTAGCTGAAACTACTGAATATTATACAGTAAGTAACTTTCAATACAGCAACAATGCCATACTTCAGCATAAAATCTGCACATATCTGTGCATTGCTTTATTGTGAAATGTTATTGCAGCATTTTGAATTGCTAAATATGATGTTTTAGAGAGACGAAGTATCACCGCAACCGCTTCCGGACGATCCAAAATTAGTTGAATTAAAGGCAAAAAAATTCCTGGAGGATGCTGAGATAAGGCAGTCAGCGGAGTGCAATAAAGCCGTCAATGCGGAATGGCAATTTGCTTCAAATATTACGGATGAAAATCAGCAAAAATCGGTAAGAATTTTTTACACTTTGATTTCTAATGAATCATTAGATAGAAGTAGAGGAAAAGCACTCCAGCTCTTTTGGAATTCATGGTGAGACAGGTTGAGTACGTGCTTCATAAGATACATATTTCTTGCGCATCTACCTTAATCCACGGGTCAATCCCCTTTAAAAACATGAAAACAAGTACATAAATTCGATACAAATTACATTCATATACAAGTGTCCAACCTGTTAGTGTTGCTGCCACTGCCAATGCATCTGCTGGAGGGTATTCAGACTCTAATCATTCCTTGAGGTTGGGATGAGTCTGCAAACATGTGTTTTGTGTATTCTCACACACATTACATTATTAATGTTTAATTGTAAGTTAGAGCAGTTAGTTCATTACAACTTGTAAAACGAGTATTTTTGGATAAACCAAATTAAGTTACCAAGTTTGGAAGTATCAACGCATATGTTCCTTATTGAGCTGTTTTTATGACAAGAGTGTTTACTGAATTTAGATAGTAATTAGTGCATGTATCTGTAGTTATTGGTATTAATAATTTCACCGGATTTCATATACTAAATGTGGTGTGATATACATACGAATTACCTTTTATCATTGCATAATATTATAATTATTATTATATTCAATATTGTACAAATATTGTACGATTCTTTACTTTTCCAAACAGCATTGAGAAATTAATCCAGCACAAACATTTAAAAAAGCTTATCATTTCATGCAATTTTTTAAAGGTACTTGACAAATAATTAATTACAAATTACAACGCCTGTTCCGTAAACCGGTAGTTAATATACAAGAGAGTAATGACATTTTACAAGATAAGATGTTCTAATTAACAACCAATGAACAATACTTTGCATATCTAAGAGATATGATTAAGTATGTACGTATAAGAGACGATACCGCAATAAACCTGAATACATTTTCTCCTATCAGTTTCTTAAATATACGTGACAAGATACTAAAAATACCTGATACCCGCCGTAAGTCAATGAGCAGAACAAGTAGAGTCAGTTTCCCTGTGGAGACACGTGCGTATGATATTTATTACCTATGTATATGCACTATTTCTATTATTCCATAAAAGTTCATCTTATATTGTTTGATTGTCAATGTTGTTAAGTATATACATACGTGCAGTCGAGAGAACAAAGATTCAATGGCTTCTTGCAAGTACAGCCACTCACAATAACAATGGCATTAAGCAAACACTTGAGAGTTCAAGATGAGCCTTGCACACTGCTTTAGCAATACCAAACTCCTTGAGATGAACTTTTAATAGAAATTTCGTACTTTCGTATAGCAACAAGCTCTTCAAAATTTATTATTGCCATTTTTCGTTCATTGTCCTTCGATTAGAATCATTCGATTTAAATCATATGGTCGTATGATAATGAGATGTCAAATATGTTAAGGTATAGGGACAACTGGGAACACGAAGAATGATCGAAAATATTTTTTTTAAACAAATATTTTTATGTTTAGCTTGAAGCATCGCTGGCCTATTCAAAATTCAAGAAAGACTTGTGGAAGCGTGTGATTGTTTTCCCATGGAAGAACTTCAAGGATCCAGTACTGTTTCGACAGTATAAATTTATGTCCAACTTGGGTACTGATGCTTTGCCTGAGGAAAAACTAGAAAAAGTATGTTGTTATAATACAAATTCATATGACTGCGTATATGACGCCTACACGCCACACAATTGTTTACTAAAAGTAAATATTTCTTAACGATTCTCATAAACTATTTTTGTCTTTCAGTACACTAAGCTCGTCAAAGACATGGAATCCACTTATAGCAAAGCCAAAGTTTGCGATTTTAATGATGCTAACAAATGTGATTTAAGTTTGGAGCCAGGTAGGACAGAAAATTAAAACTGCCAAACATTGAGACTTTACATATGTATGTCTTTATTAATCCTAAGTAATAAATTTTCATACCTTTTGCCACATTTCAGAGCTCTCAAAAATTTTGCAAACGAGCAGAAATTATGAAGAACTGGAACATGTATGGCTAAAATGGCGAGAAGTTTCTGGAAACGCCATCAAAGATATGTACCCTCAATACGTGGAGTTGTTGAATGAGGCAGCTAGAATGAACGGTAAAGATCATTAGATTTTACCTTGCTTCACTAGAGGAATAAAGCTGTCAATATAAAAACTGTAAGTACATTGAAAGTCATATTTAAGTATGAGTAAAAACTGTACTTTTTTACTTATAACCCAGGCTTCAAAGATGGCGCAGAACTCTGGTTGGATCCCTATGAATCAGAAACATTCCGCGAGGATGTCATGAAACTCTGGGAACAAATTCGTCCACTTTACGAACAACTTCATGCTTATGTCCGACGTCAACTTAGGAAGCAGTATGGAGCCTCCAAAATTTCTCGCGATGGTTCCATCCCAGCTCATGTTCTTGGAAATATGTGGGGTCAAAACTGGGGTCACATTTTGTCATTTACTACTCCTTTCCCTAATAAGACTAGCGTTGATGTCTCTGATACAATGGTTAAAAAGGTATGAATATTTTAACATGGAGTTGTACATAAATAAATAAACATTAAAATTAAATTATTGTCAGATCGTAACGAGCAACTCTACTTTGAATGTTTTCATAGAACTACACAGTATTTGACATGTTCAAAGAGTCTGAAAAATTTTTCACGTCTATTGGCCTGCCACCTATGACGGAGGAATTCTGGGCGAACTCTATCATTGAGAAACCAAAGGATAGGGAAATTGTTTGCCATGCATCAGCATGGGACTTCTGCAATGGAAAAGACTTCAGGTAACAATTAAAAATTATGAATTTTAAAGACAAGCTAGGTAAGGAAATTATAATTTAACAACAATCTCCTACGTATTGATACCACTTGTTTCTTATTTTAATTTTCAGAATCAAGCAATGTACAGATGTACAGATGAATGATTTAATTGTTGTTCATCACGAAATGGGCCACATCATTTATTACCAGATGTACAAAGATCAGCCGATTTCTTTCCGAGAAGGAGCTAATCCAGGTACGTTTCCTGCCGATTATCTTCAATAACTTGTTCGTACAAGAACTATTTCATGAGGTATTTCTTTTTTTAGGATTTCATGAGGCTGTTGGAGATCTGCTTGCTCTCTCTGTATCAACTCCAAAGCATCTTAAGGAAATCGGGCTACTTGAAAATGCTGTACACGATCATGAGCTTAGCATTAATTATTTGTATTCACAAGCCCTCGACAAGGTACGTTAAGTTATTAACTTGAAAATTAAATAAACTATGGTAAACATACTAATTCATTCTTACGAAATATTGTATCATTCAGGTTGCATTTGTTCCATTTGCTCTACTGCTTGATCAATTCCGATGGGATGTATTCAGCGGTCAAGTGAAACCAGAAGAGTACAACTGTCATTATTGGAAACTTAGGTAACCATATTTATACTTACTTGATTGACAGCTTGATGGTTGTTTTATCAAAATTGTAATGTTGTACTTTAATTGTGCGTGTATAGAAATCAATACCAAGGACTGCGTCCTCCAGTGACAAGAAAGTCAACTGATTTCGATCCTGGTGCAAAGTATCATGTACCTGCTAATGTTCCTTATATCAGGTGTGTTGCATGCTAGTAATATCATTAATTTAATAAATTCCTAAACCTATAACTTGCACAATATTTTGCTAATTTTATTTTACATTTTATTTCAGATACTTTGTGAGCCACATTGTCCAATATCAATTCCACAAAGCTCTTTGTATTGCTGCTGGTGAATATGAGCCCTCTGACCCAAGCAGGCCTTTGCATAAGTGTGATATTTACCGCAACAAGGAAGCTGGACTAAAACTCGGGTAATTTGTTATCCTTATTTTTCGAAAATTTTAAATATGATGGTCGACATTTCCACTCGTAATGACTATTTTCTTTAAATTATTCTTTACAGAAATATGCTTGCACTCGGATCTTCCAGACCTTGGCCTGAAGCATTAGAACAAGTAACTGGTCAGAAAATCATGGATGCCTCTGCTTTAGTCGAGTACTACCAACCTTTGTACGAATGGTTGCGTGAACAAAACGCACAAACAGAAGAACCTGTCGGATGGAAAGAAAGTGGTAAGGGAATATTTCTGACTGATTTTTAAGCTGTACTGTATGCAATGTGTTTTATAAATTGTATTTTTTTATATTTCAGACGAACCTCTCTGTATTTCCGTGTAATGCAACTGGTCGTGGATAATTGTATTATCTACTCTAGAGTATCAAAACGCATTCAACCCAGAAGTAGACTTCACAAAATGCCAAAGTATTTGTGCATATGGGTGAAACATTATTTAGACAAGTCATTACGATAAATTCGAAAGAGCTAAAATTGTATGAAGTCATAGTCTCATGACCCCCGGAATTGTTGTTATTTCTCGATAATTTATTTACAAATAAAGTTGGCAATTTGACAATGTATGTAACTTATTTTTCATTCACCCTCAGACCCCAGGATCTGACAAGTCGCTTTGTTCTGCCAGTGGATAAATATGTTCCCACAATTATTGCAGTCATGTTGCCGAACTTTAAAACTGATTTTCATAATAAGTCTAGTACCTAATATGGCAATTATATTTTACATTTTTTGGTATGATTAGTCTTCCATAGGATTCTCGATGTTGTTAGTCTCTTACAACGAAAGGACCAAACAAAAATGAAATTATACCTTGACTTTATAACAGGCATGCATAAAAAATATTCAATGTTTTTACATGTCTGCAGATTTATTCAAAAAATAATGTCATAACAGTTAGAAGCAATTCAACAAAGTTAGTATTTTAGGATTTCTACACATGTAGTAAGTATTTACAACATTCAAGACTGTAATATACTGTGTATAGTTCAACAAAATACATACTAAGTGAAGTATAAAACTGAAGGTGGGGTAACGTAATACACATATGTTCAAGATTGGACAGATTCTTGCAACAGTATTTAAACACAAGAATTAGCTAAACACAAGAATTTGCATCAGCGGTTTACAAATTTCGTCGGGCAGCCCTGTCGTGGTAACGGATAGGATGCTTGTTACGTCTCACACGAACTAAAGTTGCAGGAGCGGGTGAATCTTGTCCAGGTGAGGCGGTGCTGGATCCAGTCTGAGCACCAGTTGCAGGTGTTGATATCTTCACTGGCTCACCGTTGAGTTGTCCATGAATCTGAATGGGGTTCGGCTGAGCTGGAGCTGCGGTATCACTTCCAGGCTTCTGATCCTCTTCGGATGACTTGGAATCGGCAGGGGCTGCGACGATAAGAGCAGCACAGAGGCAAACTCCAACCAGGAGAAGCATGAAATATGTCTGGAATAAAAATAATTTATTGACTTAATCGAAATTGTTCTAATACAGATATTACTCTTAGTAAAAAAAAATGTATTTCTACTGGTTTTTATAAGCTTGTCAATTTGTTTTTAAAATTATTGCTTGTAAAAGAAAAAACTCAAACAACTTACGGAGGTCGCTGGTTTCATTTTGGAACTAGAAATGTAGCTAAAAGATTTGAAGTGCACAAAATAACTGTAGAAAAAATCGGGAATAGATTATTTTAAGTTTGCTTTGTAGGTTTATTGTTATCAACTGAAGTGCTTTAAAAGATTGATTGAAGTGAACTGTGCTTTCTCAGAAGTCCTAGCTGAGTTTATATAGTGACTTGGACTGTAGTAAGAATCTAGTGTGAAACAATTTTAATTTGAGCAATTTATCTCCGACTCGGTAGTAATAACAACTAGGAATTTATTATAGTAGCGCTAACGAACTAATTGAGTTATTCTATTGTACGTGCCGTCAAAATTAAAATACTCCATGAATATCACACAACAACAACCACACCAAAAACATAACCTTAGGACTTTGCGGGGGTTGAGCTGCTAATGAACTGCGAACAAACAAATGAGCAAGAAAATTCCATTAGTTTTCTACGATTCTGCAGGAATATTTATTGTAAATATTCCACAACAAAGTACACATAAGCCACACGTAAAACCAATTGCCATTTCTACAAAGTTTTACAACATAATATTTCCAGAATATTCGGATATGATTTCAGATTCTCAACTGATATTCTTGTTATTGCAATAATTATACCATCACGAATCACAAAACAGGATGTTGTCCAAATTTGCATTGACAACAAACAACTTTTCGTGATTCGAGGCTATTGATTTTAAAACTGGATGAGTTCATTCTTGATAATTGCTTCTGCAAGAAGGAAATTTCTTCGAAGATTGATGATTAACTTTTTAAAGTTTAGTTTCCTCACTTAGTTTTGACAGACGCTAAAATGGAGCTAAATAAAATATAATGATTTTTATATATGTATTGGCAATCAGAATAAGAATTATGCTTATGCTCTCTACGTACTTTTAACGAATAAGTTCTATTTTCCTTTATTTTTGTGAAGTGAAGTGTCAATATTGCTCTCAAAAGTATATATCCATACATGTGTATACAAGTATAAGTTTTAAATACAGATTGAACTTAAGGCTCATTACTGCCCTTAGATGTTTGCCAATCTGTCTAGACTCATCCCTAGAATTGGTCCAAAAAAATCACTTTTCCTTTATCAAGTCTTTGTCGGAAATTAAAGCAAAAAATGCTTACTTTTCAACACGCTTCGAACGATTTAAATACATTATCTTTTTGTTTCCAGCCGTCATTTGTACATACATACACAACTCCGTTAATTACGTAATGTATTTTATTTATGTATTCTATTGTAAAGAGGTTAAGGTAATATACATACACATAACATATGTATTTTGTTGTAAAGAGGTTAAGGTAATTCATCAAAATAATGAATCATTCATTAAATGAGCATTTACAAAAGTCCAAACTCGGGCTGTTACACTCGTGCGTCCAAAAATAGCGTCGATAATTTAGAGCATTTAATAAGGGTTACATGGTACATTTTATGAACGAAAATAACCTGGGGAATACCCAATCACTTGACTTGGAAAGCACCAGCCGCCTACTGTTTTGCTGGAATTAACAAGCGCTAAAACAAAATCAATATGTGATCTAGTTTTAAGTGATATTTTCCAGCTCAGTGAAAAGAGTCAGAAATTCCAACTCGGGGGTGTAAGTTATTATGTATAATTTTAATGCATTCTAAACATTGAATCAGCATCAAAGGAAACCCGGTTGTATACTATGTTGCATTATACATTACTGTGTGTAGGTTTTCACTGTCACTATAATTACATAAGTAACCATAGCAGTTGTACATACATACAAGCAACTTTTGTATGAAAAATACAAGCATAAAGCTGAAAGCTTTGCGAAGGTGAAAATTAAAGCTAATGATGTAAAGGCTACCGATTCCAAGTTGGTTTGTATAATGCTGGATGATGATCTCAGAGTTTGGGCCATGGTATTCGGATTCGTTTGCTTAAGTTTTACTTTTCATTCTTAAAGAATGGAAACATCATTTTTCCAACATGCAGCTTCATCTTTCTGTGTGGCAAGAAAATTACCCCGTGAATTTAATAAGTTCTGATTAAGGCTCTGTCGCCTCTTTTGATGTACAATTTCGTAAATCTGTATATTATGCTTAAATCGCTTCACATTTGGCACCACTAAACAAGTCTAATCTATCAAGACATTTAGTATTTTAAACGGCTCCAGTTATTTCGTAATCTGTAATATTTTTCCTGTTTCACCCTAAATTACCTCTCATTTCACTTTGTGCTGCACGAGAGACACAAGAACTACAACTAAACCAACCTTGGAGTAAAGCCAGTTTGGCTGTAATTACGTGCTACAATTTACCTCCGGTGGTGCGTTGAGTTCTTTTATTAATTTTATAGCTACTTAACGCGATATTGACTAAAAACAAGTTTAATTACAGTGTTAAATATTGTTGTCGTTGTTCAAATACAATATTGGTTTTGACGTCAATCTAAAAAAAACCGAAAAATGCCTGTGGCTTGACTTGCGAGCAGCACAAAAGTATTTATTTAAATATTTAAATCTGCTAATTAGTGAGTTTTCAAGTATTTTTCCGGCAGCGAACACGTTTTAGAGCATCAACATGAAGTTTTTGGTAACAGACTTTATAGAAAATTATATTCAATAGCAATAACCTAAAATATTTCCTGGTAAATCTAAATGTAAAATATCATGGGTTCTGAATTGCTTAATTCTAATAATTAATGTCAACGTTGCAGTTCTGGATCATGATGTTGTCCGTATTGATGGTCATGTTGGCTCAAAGTGCACTTGCAAATCCGGAGAATGAAGACCCGGAGAATCTTCTTGAAAACTTGGATATGCATGTCGGAAAACGGCTCAGTATACCTGGTGCAAGCTCTCAACGACGTGATCATGGAATATACTTCCACGGACCTCGTTGAGAAGTCAATAAGCGGGTTGAACAATTCTGTATTTCTGGGGCTAAGTAGGATTTACAAGATGACAAACAAAAGTGGTTTTACTGGGTTCTGTTCAATAACAAATTACAATTTTAATTGATTATAACCTCTAATCCTGCTATTATAATTTTATTTCGATGTTATTAATTTATTTCCATGGGTGTCAGTACATATGTTTAGTATGGAATGGTATGAATTAAATTATTAAACACGAGTAACGAAATCAATTAATAAATATGCTAACTTTACTTTAAGTTGGGAAGCAAACTACCTGACGGTGTATATAAACTATAAGAGGTTAATTGAATTACGTATGGAAAGATTTTCGTAATTTTAGCATCCGATTTTGGGTAGAAGAACCTTCATAATATTTACTTGCATACATACGTAGGTAACACATATTAATTGTTTTGTTTGTGTAGTCCACATTACTCATGAACTTTCACCTTTCTTGGACACTAATCAGATTACCCTGACCAGAACCAGTTATACATGAGCAAAACAAAACAAAACATATCCAATATTATTATTAACGGTCATATATGCCAACGGGATGTCAGGAAATAAAGAATATATGCTTTTAACCGCTCTCAAATAAATGTTTTGGTTGGCATCATTGGAGTATACATCAAATGATTGCACGCAACCACGATTTACTTTGTTGTTTACTTGTCATAAATCAACCTTTGTTTTTGGCGATTGGCGTGCTTCGACAGGAGACGTTTACACATACAAAATTCAGGAAGGTAAGATTCCAAGAAATATTTAAATATGCGTGATTCAATCATGCAAACACTATTTACAAGCACGTAAAGAAGATCTCCAAAAGCTACATAAGCGTTTGTATAGTATAATATATAGTGAAATTACATATGAGCTATATAATTACACACTGGGGGATCACTCACGTAATCGTCTAGATACTTGAAATTGAAATCGTAGGACTGTGTAGGCGAAAATAAATATAGATACTCCTGTCTAGTCTCTTTTGCTAATTTTAGCTTTTACATAGCTCTAATTGTTGGAACACACAGATTGAGGAGCTTCGTAAATAAAATGCTGTTATTAATACATGGATTTAGATTATTATTCAGTAGTCACACAGGATAGTGTAAAAGTTTTGTTACATAATTACTTTCATTTTACTTAGAACAGTCGTGCTGGCCGTCGTGGCTTAGTTTTCCAAGTTAAAAAACAGCAAAAAATCCGATCTGATTCCAATGCGGATGGTCACGAACAAAAGCACCAATGGTTTTCATGTCTCGTAAGTTTTTTGCGGTATTTATGCATTTATATGCCCTATTATGTAATCAGTTTCATTTTGAGACCACATTTTCCTGGTGAATTCACAATGAATTCTGCAACTCATCATGAATGAGTTAATTCCAAATGAAATTTATGACATATAAATTACACCTACAACTTTGATCTTGATAACTTAAGAGCGTGAATGCAAAAACACATACTGAAACTTCCATACATGAACATATTACACAGTACAAAATCTGGTATATGGCAGTGTAATGAGAATAGGGCATGAGACTGCAATATTCTGCATTCTGTAATTATGCCAATAATAATAGGAGGCCTTTATAATTGGTTGTATTGTAACCATCCATATACAAAGTAAAGTGTAATGTGTGCATAGTTAATTATTATTAAACACCGATAAATAAGTATTATCAACACATCAGCATGTTGTTTAAAAAATATGTATACGGCTAATTTAATGCAGACAATATATTATTATAATTACTCTTGAGGAAGTTAACATAACCTTCTATATTTGCATGCTTCTGAAAAAACATTTTTATCAAAAATGCCGAAAACTAATGCTTGATATTGCTCACGAAGAGCAGACTCAATTATTTAATTACATAGATAGTCTTGAAGTTAATTTTGACGTCCCACGCTCATAAGACACAAGGTGTCCATATTAATTGCCTATAAAGAAAATCTTGGAATAATGCACGTTGTGGAATCATTGCATTGGTGCAAGTGCAAATAAAGTGCAGGGAATTTGCTTTCATTTTTTCTTTTTTCGTAATCGTTTATGCATGTACGTGATTTTATGAAAAATTAATTTTGAATGCAATTCTAGGAGACCATATGGCTTCAAAGGGCTTTCAACAGCGACAACGGTGTGATTCCATGAAGTGAGATGATGTTGCTGCGTAGAATATGAAGCTTAAATTATTATCATATTTTTTCCAGAAGCAAAAAAAACATTTTATTTCTTATAGCTATATATTGACGATTTAAATCCAATGGGATTTGAACAAATGTGTTTGGTCAAGGTATCACTACAGGAGCTCTATTGTTGCCTATTAACGTAAGTAACAATATTGTGATGGACGGCTATTATACATTATAATGCTCACGATTGCCTAAATGCTATCACAGTTAATTTGTTAACATTTGTGAATCTAATAATAGATCGTCTATCCATAAACTAAAAATACATGTTCATTTGCGGTTGGATGATCTCTAAAATAATAAGTTCGATATTCTAAGTTTGGCAATACATATTATATATTACGTTAAATTGGTAATAGATGATTACACCTTGATTGCGTGATGGAATATTGTATAGCAGTATTTTTTGGAAGGTTAGCCCCAATGTTATGAGTCTAGCCAATCTTGTCTCGTTGTCTGCTGCGTTAGAGGAAACTCAGTATACGGAGTTTCTTTTCATTTCACTTTTATTGTATCTATGTGTTACTTCTGTTTATCTGAAGAATCACGCAGTTTTTGCGAACGCCATCGCACAATGGTCACCTGTCAATCAGAAGTTCCTTCATACAATAACTTAAAACAAGTGGTAAAAACAGGGAATTGTAAACAAAAGACGGGGCCGGCTTCAATTCTCACTTCATACCGGCGATCTTTCGGTTGACAGTGATCGCCGGGGGCATACTGGGATTGCGTAGGGGAAAAACACAAACCTGCTACCTAATATCATTTGTACTCTAAGTTTGTCAATATTAAACAATGTGATGTTTACTATCTGCCTTGGCAATCGAAGTTAATTAGCCCCCGGCTGAGGTTAGGACTTATTCAGGAATTAGCTATGGGTTTTTAAATGCTATAGATTATCATTGCCGCATAAAAGCAATACATAAAAACTTGTTTTTTTACAGCAGTTTTTCTTTCCTTTCCACATATAAAAGTTCAAGTTAAGCAAGCACAGAACAATAATAAGGTAATGTAAGAAACTATTTACAAGACAAGCTAAAAAAATCCTTGATGCTTCGATGATTCCATTGATGAGAATAATATTTAAATATAAGAATAATCAATGAAGAAATAGTTAAAAGCCTATACTGCTGGAAATGATGTTCCAGCTTTCTATAGTTCACAATATTCAGAATTATTTTTGCATAGACGTATGCGTATAGACGCTATTCGATTATATCTAATAAGGGTGGAACATTTCTTCAATTAGCTTTTAGTCCATAAGCACGACATATACTTTTTGATTGAGAGAAAAAAATCCAATTTAAAACAGTATTGCTGGAACTTCGCAAAGCTTTTGTTGCAAATGTACATAACTATTAATCTCCTGTCTCTATATATTATTGCTTCTCTACAGCCACATCCTGGTCTCTAACCACGTAACCACCCACCAATGCAAAGAACATGAGACTTTTCATTGACATTTCATAATTGATTCAACCTGCTGAGACCAACATCAACATCATAGCGCTTTGTACTATTACTCCTTATAATTGACAGCATGGAATCCAAAGTGTTTGTAAAACGTAAAGTACAAAAAAGAGATGCGAAGGGAGTCTTATTTCAATAAAACTTGTCAAGTCACAGGAAAAAAGAAATAGCAGCAATTTTCACACATATATATACAGCATGCTTCTAGATTTTGGAATGGGCATCCCATAAAATTTGTAAAACTTACAATAGTTTGAGTTAGTATAGGTCCCAGAAAAAACATGTAATAAAGTGTGAATTTAATGCTGAAATTATGCTGACTACTCAAATGCCGGTTTCACAAGATGGAATTTTTAGTATGCAAAAAGCTACATAGGTTTAGCATTGCAATTAATAAGATACCGGCAAAGTCCCAATACACGTCAGACGACATTGCCTATATGAACAGATGTACACAAGTTGTTTACATTAATATTTACTACAATTTTTTGGACTCGCTCGGAGGTTAGTTTTTCCAAATATGCAATTTACCTATACTGTAAAATACGTCAATCTCCAAAACACTTGGCACAGATGCAAACTTCAAAGGAAACTAAAAAATTTTAGGATTATAAAGTGTTGAAGTTATTAGACCAATATTAAAAACAAAACAAGCGGCATACATGCAAGCAGGTTGTATTTTTAAGAATGATAATGGCGCATATTGAAAATTTTATTACAGGATAAATCCAGTTACAGATATTGCAACTTTTGAGCATCTCTCATTAGTGAAGCCTACTCTTGAACTACAAACTGGAAATGTCAGAGAAGCAATAAAACATGTAACTACCCAATTGAAAATAATATTGAGCAACTAATTTATTGTTGCAGCCTGTCACGCCTCGTGACCTACATTAATAATATCTATTTTTATTCTGCGAGACTCCAGTCAGAAAAGCTTATAAGTAATTTCTTCAATTCTTATGCATTTATTATAAGTATATAATATTATTGCGTTTATTATATAATGCTTATTTTAATTCTTTTTATAGATGAAAAATAAAGTTTCAACAACAGCAGTGAACTTGTTTGTCACGGTTCGACAGCAATATTGCTATCAACACCTGGCGCTTCATAACTAAATTATTGACATATTTTTACAAATATGTGCATACAAATTTCCCTTGTAACTTTAACATCCTTTACATTGCACCATATAATATCAAGTTCAAGACCATAACAATTTTTTCCGCAGTTAAGATACCTGCAGTGCAGTTAGTAAGGAAATTGGATATGATTTACTCGCTCATATACATTGAAAGGGAAAGGGAGTTCTTAAAAAAGAAGTCGAGCTTACCTATATAGAGCAAAAAAAATCGCATAAAAACTTAGTTATGCAATTGGGTTTTATTTGTTAGAAGATACAATATATCTGGAAGGCAGGGTGTGGAGTCTGGAAGCTCTTCAATCGCCCTTGGACTCACCGAAAAGGCTCATATAGAGTCAGAGGGTGAAAATCATATCCCGGATTCAACTTTTAAGACTCTCTCCAGTTTTTTTCTTTCTTCGTTCATGCGGTTTCCAGGTGCATCCAGTTTTTTTCTTTAATTAATACATCTATAATTGGTACATTCTTGATCTGGTGAAAAATTGGTTGCTAGGCTGGGAACAAATTCACTCGTTAGGTAGGCAGCTTAGAGGTGATCTCCTGTATGAACAAGATCATCTTTATTATTGACAGCAACACAACTGCTGGGCTGACCTATATACCTTGATATGCCAAATCGTATTGTTGTTAGAAATTGAGCAAAAAATAGTGCATACACGCATCCCTAATTTGGAATAATCCAGAATATTTACATCAATCCATACATCTTTTCTTCTTATACTACATATACATACATTGATCATCAAAGGCAAGCTTCACAACCTTTTATGAGATGCATGAGGAATGTCCATCAAAGAAAGTCATATATACATAATGTATATTTATATAGAACAACAAGTAAATTGAAATTTTAATAATGTTTTAATGCACATGTTTTTCCTACGTATATATTCCAATAAAACAAGAGTGCTGTAATAATTGTAACACACGCTATATATAACAGGAAAATTAAGCTCTGCTTATTTTAGCTACTATAGGATTATGCTATAAAGGTGGTTATTACATGCAATAATGAAATTACCTGACGCAAACTGCTGAGTCCTACAATACCCCATTACATTTTTTATCCTCTGTTAATAAATATTAATAAAAATAATAATTAAGGGTTCCTAAAAATCTTGAACGTTCCAGAAACTGGACAATATACATACATAATTACTACATTACTTTTATGAATATTTGAACATTTCCCCAATAAATATTAATTGAATGGGAAATGCAATCCTAAAAGTTGTATGTATATGATACCCACAAATATATGTTTGCAATGAAATCTTGCAAATTAATCTGGTTTCTGGTATCTTTTCCCATGTGAAGCGTGCTTTAAGCCTGAAGGTGTGCTCTTTTAATGCTGAAAGATGTACATAAGAACAATTAATATCACGCGAAACAAAAGGCTCATTATATGATGCAAGATAATTTTTTCGTTCCTCACCGGCAATCCCTTATTACATATGCACTTATTGCATTTGAGCCGCATCAAAATCATTATCATCATTGAAATATATTAAAGTAGATGCCTATTTAAAAATAGTTCATTTTTTCCAGCACGCCCAAAGATTTCATGTTGAATAATTGTGCCCAAAAAATTGAACACATATTGGTGTAGCCCGCAGAAAAATTTGGAATCAGACTATTTGATTGAGGATGAATAACGAAATTTGACATGAAAGGTGTACACTTTTTTGCCACCAAAGATAAAAGGTTCATATGTAAACATAATTATAAGCCAGAGAGATATCACGTTAGGAGCAATTATATGCCCTTAGATTTAATGGTTACGTCCAAATTGAATAGATTGACTCTTGTCTATGAGCAACAATAACTGATGTATGTGTTCATATTATGTAAAATGTGTATAAGGGTAAAGGGATATTTTTGGTGGACCTCAGGTCGACTGTAGCCATCAGGAAAGTCAGTGTGGGGTGGATACACAATAATAGTAAAGTATATAGAATAAGTACCTGGAAACACATTATGACAGATTTTGGTTGGTAAAAAAAATTGCCAGCATATACAATCCGAGAATCAAGGTCGACTTACTTCTTCGTGATCCTCTTCTTTTACTACAATAATTGCAAGAAAAAATGCTGGAGGTAGGTGATGGTTGGAGTATAAATTCTGAGCCAAAATTCTCAATCAGCATCAGTCAACTTTGGTAAATCATTCCAATACCTTCCTCAAACTTTCAAACAATTTTCGAGTTTCAAACTCAAAAACCAACTCAATCATCATGTTCAAGTACTTGGTGAGTAACTTCATTCTATATATCTTTATTATTATTGAAATTGAAAATAAAATTTTGAAAATATAATTCAAATTTTCGAAATACATATTTTGACATACTGAATTTTAACAGAATACTAATTTTTAATATCGTCTTTTTCCAGGTTGTCCTTGCCCTCGCTTTGGTCGCCGTCATGGCCGCCCCACCAGCTCCAGGTAAATATCAATTTTTTTTATTTGTGAAAATAATTTTTTGATTTGAATGTATAAACTTATTGTATACAAATGTATGCTTGTGTATACCAACTTGCACAATGAATCAAAATTTAACTGATAATTTCCTATATTTTCAGGAGCACCCATCCCAGTCGGTGCCGCTCCCAAGGATCTTCAAACTGCCAACCAACTCCTCTACTCTTATGGAGCCTATGGCGGAGTTCCATTGACCTACTCCACCGGTTATGCCTATCCATCCTACTACGGTGCTGGAGTCTACTACGGTTAATCACTCGGATCCGATCATCATCTCACTGGCCCATGACAACAATACCTTTTGAAACAACTAACATCTGTTTCATTATTGGAATTGTCCTCAGTTCCAAACGATGTATTTTCAACTAAAAACAAATCTTAAAATCAAAAACTATCTTTCTTAGTAATTTTTTGGCCGCTCAAACTGCAGTTTGATTCAATAAATTTTCTCTTTTAGTTAAAGTGCACTAAAATTTTACCTTGTACACCTGAGTTGTCATTTGTCATATTAGCATAGAACCGCATATCGGCAATCTCATTTACACCGTTATTCAAACAAAGTTCTCATCTATATTTTTATCTCATACAAATTAAACTCTTAAATAGCAGTAACAGCAAACAAACTCAGGGAACCAATTCTTGCAATTTGGCATTACGGAATATATTAGTATACTCTACACAATGGACTGACTTCCAATAATATGCCACCGGAATTATCATTGGAAGCAAAATAAATAAATTGATTATCGTTTTAAGGCATAATTTGCAGTTTTATTAATCAATACGATTAATTAAATCTGACATAACAGAATCATTTGCTTTGGAAAAAATCAAGGGGTGATTCTCTTCGGATCACGAGGGAACATGGACGTTTTTCTAATGTTGTCCAAACCCAAATACAGCATGGTGACTCTCTCCAAGCCAATTCCACCGCCAGCGTGAGGTGGGCATCCGTATTTGAAAGAGTCGATATAGCTACTGATTGTTTTCAAATCAATGCCATGATGCTTGGCTCTCTCGCTCAAAAACTAGAAAAAAAGCATATGCAATTATTTAAATGTCGTTCTAATTGCAATTAACCAAAACAATTAAGTAAACATTAGTTGTATGTATTCAGACACTGGAAATTAAAAATATGGATTGAGTTATTACGATGGGATCGTGTATACGCTGAGCTCCGGACAAAATCTCTTCGCCTCGCATAAACATATCGTAAGAATTGGAGTATTTTGGATTTTTAGGGTCTGGCATAGTATAAAATGGTCGAACAGCCAAAGGAAATTTGTCCAACATGTAGAAATCCGTTCCGTACTTGGCCTTTACTAGTCTCCCTAGAAGCTTTTCATTAGGAGTGGACAAATCTTCTTCATCCCCCATTTCCACACCAACATCCCGTAGCATTTTCACAGCTTGATGAAATTCTAATTTTAGAGGGGGTTCAAGAAAAGCGAATTCTTCTGATGGAAACTGTTTCCGTACTTGCTCAATTTCATTCGCGAAATTATTCTTGAGTCCCTTGAAAATCTCTGTAAACATATTTCCAATGGTCTCCATAACCTTTAATAACATGAGAAATTAGTTAGTTTCACTGAAAAAAGCCAAGACACTATTACATCGATTCTTTAACTATGACTAAAAAAAGTAATTACTTCGTGATAATGACTGTCAAAACTCATTTCCAAATCCAGCCCCACGAATTCGGTCAGATGCCGATGGGTATTACTATCCTCAGCTCGAAAAACTAATAAAACAAATACCAAAAGCAATTATTTACATTCTCACGTATATCTAGATGTATGTACAATAACATGCATTTAATAAAATCTTTTAAAATATAAGAAAGTATCTTACCGGCACCAACAGTGTAAACTTTCTCAAAGTCGGCAGCTATCGCCATTTGTTTGTACAACTGCGGACTTTGGGCTAGATAGGCCGATGTTTTAAAGTAAGACACGGTAAACACATTTGCACCACCTTCGCTTGCTGCGGGGATAATTTTGGGAGTGTGAATCTCAACAAATCCCTGAAATTTGAACAAATTTATGATGAAAGGAACACGATTACAACATATTTCTGTATATTTTGAAATAATTGCTTACCTTCTTGTCTAAGGCCTCCCTGAAAAGTCTAGTAACCGCACCTTCGATTCTATAAATTGCCTGATTAGTAGGAGTTCGCAGGTCAAGTACGCGATTATCAAGCTTGGTGTCCTGATTAACTTTACTTAAACCGTCCTCGCCCTATAATATTAAATTATAATAATGACAAAACTACTTACCAAAATATAAATATTTCCGTCATTTTAAAGCTTTTTACTTACACATTCAGAATCCGGCCGGGATGCATCATCAATTTGAAGAGGAAGTCGGGGTTCAGCTTCACTAACAACCCATACCTCTTCGCAAACGAGCTCAACGTTAGATTGAGTACATGACTCAATGGGCTTAGGTACATTCTGAACTACGCCCCGAACATCTACTATGGACTCTTTTGAAATACTAAAAAGGTAAAATTATTTTAAATTAATTATCTTCACATACATGACTAGCTTTCCCGCAAGCATTTGAGTTAAACTGAAATCTACTCACTTTGAAACAAACTTGAGCATCTGCTTGCTGATCTTCTCACCCACGGTTAAAATACCTTGGATGGTGCCCCTGCCTTGACGGAAAACAACGAAGCATTGCTTGCCTTTAGCCCGACTAGTGTGTAGTCGAGCTCGTATCCACACTGAATTGTTTGCCAGGGCTCCATCAATGTCAGTTACGCATTTGACCTCCCGCACAACTTTTGATTGGGATTGATTCAACTCACGTTTACCATAATTGCCTAGTGAAACATCCTCACCCGAATCCGCTTCTACCTGCGTAGCTTGAGAATCCTGTGAAATAGTAAATATCATAACATTAACTGTCACTGATTAACTAACATTATTGCATTATACAAGATAATCTACTTCTAATTCCAATCGGTTGTAGTTTCATTCATTACCTGTTGTGCCTGTTTCTTGGCAAGTTTGGCAGCTTCCTTCGCTTCCTTCTTCAGCGCATTCTTGGACTTAGCATCATCCCTAAAAACAATAACATTTAATATTATTACGATCTTCAAAATTTTCTGCTTAATTAAATGTCGTAGACAATAAGCACTATAAATTATTTAATTTCACATTGTCATTTGTATAAAAATATTAACACTTTCGATTCCTGTCGCGCCTATGAAGAACATCAATTACTTACATGTCTAATGAAGAGACCACCAACTCTAATCCAACAGTTTCGAATACACCAGGCTCTATTTTTGTTACCTATACACTTTCTATATTATGATGCGATTCTATTTATTAAACAAATTCAAAGTCGAGCTGTTTGATCAATACAGCAGACGTTGTCTATTGTCAGAATCAGAATAATAATGCAGCCGAACAGTTGTTAAGCTTGGATTGAACGTATGTCAACAACCTGATGCAACAATATGTTTGTCTTTCAAATATTTAATTAAGATTAAAATGACTCAATACACAAAAGATATGAACTCACTTAGTGACACCTTCCGCGACCTTTCCGGCAACCATGATATCGGCGAGCTGATGAACCAGTTGGTGGTTTTTTCGGTATAAAACGAATAATTAATGGTTTCCACTTTCTGGGTATTCGGTTTATTTATATACCTACCACTGAACACACCGCATAAATCCAACAGGGAATTTGGCGGAAAGACAGGATCGGCGTTTCCTGTGCTTATCTTTTTCGTAGTGAATACATGTGATTTGTATGTAGCAGGCAGGCGTTTTATTGCATACGAAATAGTAATGCAATAATTTTAAGGCTGCCGCCATGTGCAAGGGTGTCTGCACACGTAAATTGTTCATGTTGCAGTTACAGAAAGATGCAAAAATAGCAAATAAATACTACAAAAATCTAAAATATAACACTAGGTATGAAATTTAAAAAATAATTACAAAACAATGATAAAAATCATACATTAACGGCAATGATTTCAATCTTCGCAATTATTATGTTAAAAGTAGGCAACTGTTATAAACCGGGTATAAAAATCCATAATAAAATTTAATATATGAGCATTCACATGTATAAGCATTAAGTATGCCACACAAGAACATTATCGGCAGGTGCAGGTAACTTGTAAACTTGTCTATTATAAGTAAAACATGCTATTCGGAATGTCCTGTAGAAGTTAGATACATCTATGTAACCCTAATTTAAGATTGTGGCTCAAGTTCAACGACATTCAATTTTTCTGTGACCATGTTCAAAGTGTAAAGATATTTATCTTTTTGCTCTTCGTATTTTAATTTCTGTTCTTCGTATTTATGGCGCAAGTGCTTCTCTCTCTTTATCATTTTAAACACGGCCTCTTGAAGAGCATGAAATTTATTCGTCACTGCGGCAGTTTCTTTCTCAGCGACTTCCGCTCGTTTGGCACTCACAGCAACCTCCTTCGCCCAGCTCTGAATAACTTCTCCGAGAACTTCGAATGTCTCCAGCGTTTCCTCAGTCTGGCAAACTACGGATCTGTGCTCATCAGGATTACTGCTGGATCTACTTACAGAAGTTGAGCGTGAGGATCTGTGTTCGTCAGTAATGAAATGTGCGACTGTGTCAGTTTGTGTCCAATTATTCCGTCGAGATAGTTCTGGTGATATTGGTTTAGCAGGGGAGAGTTGAGAATTAGCTATAGAAAACAAAATATTATATAATTAATTTGTCTAAATAATTATAGTATATTTTTAGTGTTAAGCAAAATCAAGTCCATAGTATTTACATAAAGTTAGGGATAGTCCGAATTCTTCTTGTTTCTTTGTCCACTCAGTATGTAATTGTGAAGGGAGGGTAGCCAATTCATTCCTGTATTCATTTATGAGCCGCTCATAGTAATCCTTCAGACGATTCTGTTTTGAATAACGAGAAACATTGTAGAAAAAGCAAACTAGGAAAAGTTATTAATTCTTCACAAATTAAATCAGCGTTTAGTAGATTTTACTTACTTTTTCTTCTTCGATTGACAAAACGGCATCTTTCCACTTTTGAATAGTTTTGTTCTCCGGATCCACTGAGCTGCGACGAATTATAGTGTCTACAATACCATCTCCTGCTCCTTTGTCTCTCTGATTCTCAGGATTCAGGTCATGAATAAAATTAACACTTTGTCCGAAATCAACTAATCTAGGTTTTTCAGTAACTTGTCCAAAGTCCACAAATGTAGGTGTAACCGTAACTTGCCCAAAGTCCGCCATTGTGGGCTTTACTGTCACTTGTCCAAAATCAACTAATCTAGGCTTTAAAACCACTTGATATTCAGTTTGACTGGCTTTATTTTCCTTTTCGATTATCAAGGACTCATTCAGGCTATTTTGTTGAGTTCTCTGTGAAAAGATTACACGTATTTTAAAACAAAAAGAAATGGTTTTAGGACAACAATTTTATTCCCCTTAAAATTATTAAGGAAAATTTACCTTGTAAACCTGGAGTTGGCTTTCCAATTCGGCAGCGGTTGCTTGCCAAGCTGATATTTCTTTACTGTGTTTATCTCGTATTTGGCGAACTACGTCGTTCATTGATGATGTTTGCAATGAGGAGCCTATCGAACTTAGCATCTCAACTTGCTGCTGCAATTTATGTACCTTAAAAAGCACACAAAATTGTTGAAGGATTCTGGATTTCCCAAAAGGATACAATTTCATCATATATATTCTTTTAAATAATTTTTAACGCACTTCATCAGCATAGCGATCCGATTCTTCTCTGACAACCGCTTCTTGCGCTCGCACCTGGTCATATTCTTCCAACGCTTCAGTCATCTTGGTTTTCAGGTAATCTATTTCTTCATCTTTTAGCACTACAAAATATAAAGATTTATTATACTTTATTTTATCATTTAAATAATACACAAGTATGGTTGATCTACAGCTGTTTTACAAAACTATACAGACACTATTCTAAATTCTAGGTGTGTTTAAACAAATTACTCAAGACTTTATGCAGCTCATCATTGAGATTCTTCATCTGATTCATTTCCGTCTTCATCAGTCCAATCTGATGATTTAAGCTCCTCTTGTCTTTCGCATAAGTTTCCTTGTCCAGTTCAAGCTGTTGTACTTGACGCTCTCGAAGAGCTATGACAGCGTATAACTTGTCACTATCATATTGTTTTTGTTTTGTTGTCGTCGTTTCCGTGCCATTGTGCTGTGGACAATGGTTCTTGTGCAAGAGAGACAGCGTCGGGTTTTGTACTTCGATTTCATCCTCCCCTCGATCGGTTTGACGACCGCCCTTAACCTTACTTTTTGGAGAATGAAACCTCACTTTCTTAGAAATGCCATTGCCATTGGAGGTCCCACCATTACCATTTTCAAGGTCCACGCCGATGCCACGCAAACTGGAGGTTGATGATGTTGTCGAGTTGTCATTAGAGCCATGTTTCTGATTTACTTCGTCTAGACAGAGTGAATGCAGACTTTCGTCATCGTCTTGAAATGTTTCGTCCAGCTGGGTCAACGCTTTCTTAATCTATTTACAACAAAAGACGATTTAAATATTTGAAGTCCCAAATCCCAAAAAGTCTCACATCACGCTTATCACTTAATGAAGATCAATCATTCACAGATTCCATCATCTTCCTTCCAAACATTAAGCCACATACAAAAATCAGCTTACTTCGTCAGATCGATCATCATCCGCCACACTTTCATCTTCGCTGAAGCCTAGCTGCAAATCGACGTTTTCCATGGGGAAGTCAAAATGCAATGCAGACACCCATGAGTTTTACGAAAATATCTTAATAATATCTCAGTGATACACTAACAGTTAACAGTCCTCGTAATAATAAGTAGATAATACCTTCCGTCATTAAAAGTTGAATATAAGATGCTCAATTCAAGTGAATTGACAATGACAACTTCGTAAAAATATAAACACCTACAGGAACTTCTCAGGTGGAATTTGCAATCATTGATCACATGTGGCACATCTCTTTTTTATAAAATTATATTCTTCTGTTAAATTAAACTTATTTTTAATTACAAAATTAAAATGTCCTTTAAAAATTAATACTTCGTTCTCAATTTATTTAAAATACACGTGATTTCCTTTATGGCTAAAAATAAGCTTCGAAATTGCTATTATTGCTCTGAATTATTTGCTAAAATGACAGGTCAACTAATTGTCCTCCAGAATTACACCGGTACAATAAGTTATAATACCCAAAAGGTAGAAGGTCAAGTTAGGTCAAAGGAATAAAATTATTTGAGCAAAACTTTGTTTTTCGTTTTTGTATATGAGAATGAGAATTTGAGAATCAACTGAAATTCTCGTCTCCTCAACTTCTCACACACAACAAAAGTCTTCTCTTCTCGCAGTCACAAAGAAAGAGTTCTCTGGGAATTTACGCGCTTTATAGCCCGTCAATACAACGGAGTGTCATGAAGAAATTTGTGCTACGCACATTTTTTGTGGTTGACTAACCATAAACAGTTCGAATTGATGAAAGACAAACAATTCATCAAGGACGTCTATAGAAGTCTACCGCTGCTGCAATAAGCAAATTATTCGTGGAATAAAGAATAAATAATACAATAATCGCAATGCTGGATGGAATGAATTGTAGGATGTTGTTATTATTTCGAGTATTTATTATTATTATTATTATTTATTTATATTATTATTTATTTTTATTATTATTTATTTTTATTATTATGTATTTTTATTATTATTTGTTATTATTATTTTATAATTATTTATTTTTAATATTTATTATAATTATTATTTATTATTAGTTATTTTTATTTATTACTACATATTATTTGTTTTCATTATTTATTTGTATTGTTTGTTATTATTTATAGTATTATTTAGAATCCTTGAATTTTCTGGTCTGAATCTTTATAATTTTATTATTATTGAATTTAATGTAAATTGCATACTTTGTATTATTAGCATGAGTTTTATTTGTATGTATTGTTGTAAAATTTTCTGGTTTTTATTGCCTGGATATTTACAGTTGTGCAAGTTTAATTAACTAAAAATTTATCATGAGAGCTTACCCTGATACAAAAGTTTAGTATTTAATTCAGATAATTCTTCCTGAAGGTCCTGTGGTTTGATTAAAATTTTAATTTAGTATGCAAGTATGTGTGTAATTTTTTGGAGAAATATTAATATTCAAGTACCTAATTGTTTGGATAAAATATATTCATGCAGCAGCCATATGTAGATATGTGTTGTGTGAATAACCTGCCACACTCTTGAAGTTGGACATGTGCGTGCAACATGTAATATAGAATCTATTCTGGCGAAGATGAAGGAAGCAAACATTCTCTGAAAAAAGCATAGACATAAAAATCTAAACCTTATTATGTTGCTTTATTTTTTTTTAATTTTAGTATGCATAGAGCAATAATAATAATTTTATTATTAAAGATGCAAAGCTGAATTTGCATGAAAAAGCAATTTACGAAACCCTTCTTTCCACGAATTTCAACAGGTGTATACATATCTATGCGTTTAGATTGTCACTGTATATAAAAATTGTAATCCAGAATTTCCACTTTTTGCAATTTAAGATGATATGCATTTGATTGGGTATGCACGATTATAACATTAAGTTGCTTGCTGGCTTGCTAGTGTGGTAGCAAAATTTTATTCTCTCGATTGTGAAAATATCTTTGGGTTATCCCAGTTTTGGACTTGGAATAAGCCAGTTACCTTTGCTGTTAATTTTTAAGAATAGTAAAATGTTTACAACGTAATAATGAGTTTAATCCAGCAATATTTCCCGTGGGAATTATTTCATTTCGCTGCGTAAAGTGCATCACAACAGACATTTACAGACTTATTAGAAACTGAATTGAAGCGAAACACCTGGAAGTATCGTACAATTTACAAAAGTTTCAAGTTCTATAAGCTCTAATACACCATGCACGGAATTGTATCCAATAAGTTAGTAAGTATTTCAATAGTCATCTTCTGCTTTATTGTTACTGGACTTACAAGATCAGAAGGTAATTTCATATTCAAGCCTGTAAATATTTTGTCCTTAATATGTTTTTCATTTACTCCGGTAAGCTCTACATACGTTCGTTCTGATTTGTAGAATTAGATGAAGCTTTCTGTAGAACTGAGGACGAAGAGCCAGGGTATTGTATAAGTCTGAAGTCTCAAATTCAAAACTGTCCACAGCTTTATTCTTGGCTATTAACTGGAGGAACAGAATGGATGCAATTGCGAGATCATCTATGCTCCGACGATGTAAAACCGGAGAAAGCACAAGTAAGATTTTGGACACATTAGTGTATAACACCTAGTTAATAGTAAAGGCATAATTAAGTGCAATCAATATACCAGCCAATTATTACTATGCCCCAGTTCAAGATCTAATGCTAAAATCCGCAATATTGTTTTCAAGGTATGTTGCCCAGTTAAACTCTACGAGGAAGCATTTTACACTAATGAGGACCCTGATTATAGTTCTCATCCCAATTTCAAATTACTTCCTCATGATTCCAAGTGTGGATATATCAGCCTCTCGGGCAGGATTATTGGAGGCCAAAATGCCAGTCCTGGAGATTTTCCCTGGATGGCTCGTATCGGATTAAAAAGTACTTTGAAACATGTAATGAACTGTAATTAAGTTATTATATTATGAATTTCATATTGAATAATAATGAAATATATACACGTTTTCTTATAGAAAATGATGACAACGCGAGTGCTACGTTTTTTGGCTGCAGTGGAACTATTATAAACAACCGATATATTCTTACTGCGGCTCATTGCATCCCTAAATTGTTGGATGCAAACCATAAGTATGCTTGCTATACTTATATATATTTATTTATCATTATTATTATTATTTTTATTGAGATTATCATTCCAATATTTGAACTATGATTTACTGAGATCTTAAACTTGCTTCCACCAATATTCTGCAGGGTATTTATCCGATTAGCTGAGAATGACGAGACGGTGAATCCAGAGTCCATTACTATTGATGGGTATGTTGTAGCTTCCAGTCCCTACTTGGATTTTGAGACAGAACAGATTATTGTACATCCAGAGTACACGGGAAGAGCCGGATCTGGGCATGATATTGCTTTAGTACGAGTGAATTCGGAAATAAATACAACATCAAGTAAAGTCTATAGTTTGAAATTCATAACATACTACAATAGCTAAAGGTATTATGAACACGGTGTATAAATATGTGATTACACGTTCACTGTTTTACAAATTTAGGCTTTACACAACCTGTTTGTCTGCCATTTATTAAGGAGTATTCTCTTCAAACAAGTCTAAATGATGAAAAGATTTTAAATACTAATGCCACGGTTTGTGGATGGGGAAAAACTGATTCAAGTGAGTATTTCATAAAAACATTTGAAGCTCTATATGTATAGGCTCAATTAAAACTTATTTAATTAATCTTGTATTAATTTATACCATTTTGAAGACAACACAAATGGAAGTGCAATACTTCAAAACGTGGAGGTTCCCATTGTTCAAAACATTATTTGTAGAATCATTTACAAGGATACTGGGGATCCGATAACAGACAGTCAGGTTTGCAAATTTAAGTTGTTTTTTTCGATCGGGTTTTTAAATACTCTATTACATTATCTTTTATCATATGTACATTTTATTTTTTGTTATCAGCTATGTGCAGGTGGTCTCAAAGATCAATCTTCATGTTCCGGGGACAGGTACAATTTAATTTCTAACTTTTAATTTAATTCCGCTATACCGTCTCTTAGTGGAACAATTATAAAGTTCTTATACGGGTGTCTCTTGACATAGTTTTTGGTAATTTATGATTCTTCGACATGAAGTATCATGAATGAACTCACCTTGAAAATGTATTTAAGCATTATTAAAGCTTCCGTCATACTTATAAAAAAATATGTCATTAATTTAATTTCATAGTGGGGGGCCTCTAACAAAAATTGCAAAACGAGAGGACAGCGGCAGAAAAAACAAGTCCGTCCGACATTATCAGCTTGGCATTGTCTCATTCGGCAAGACTGATTGTGGGAGAGTTAATGAGCCCGTGGTTTATACACGCGTTAAAAATTATTTAGATTGGATTTTAGACAGTATTAAGAAATAAAATATAACTGTCTTAAGCATATATAAGGTGATGTTTGTGCCAAAATTATGTACTTATATACGTCTGTGCAAAAATTATGTACTTATATAAGTCTGTGCAAAAATTATATATACACATAAATAAAATAAATAAATGAACGCTGAAGCTCTAACTACCGAGCTACTGGAACTATTTTGTTAGACTTTCGTAAACGGAAATCTAGCTTTAGCTAAAGGCTAACTCCAACGAATTATGTAGCAAGCAGTTATACAAACAATATTATTTGTTTGAAGACTATAGACAAATAGCTTCCATGTTACTTTAAGTACTTCTGGGATATACATGCATGTATATCATATTCCTAACATTTGCAAGGTACATGAGATAAATATATTTTATCATTGCTATTTTCTGCGACTAAGAACATTTTTCTTATTGTTTTAAAGGCACAACGAAGTTGCCAATCCAGCGTCTGCATATTGCAAAGGGCTGTGATTCATCTGAGGCTTCGCGAACCTTCACAACAAAAAGGATAAGTATATTTAAAAGCTAAATGATGACCAATTATGTGTATACATGTATATAATTGAATATGTACAGATTAATTGTTTGTTTTCTGTATATCATATTATGCATTTCCGCACATTGTATAGTTGGTACACAGGCATTTGGCTTAATAAGAAGTTGTAAAACCTGTTCAATGGATACATTATAGATGAATCAATATTCTAATAATCGATGAGGAAAGGTACCCAAAAAAACACAAACCTGCTCCTAAGAAAATTCCGTATTGGTCATTGCCAAAAGTGTAATGATTATAATAAGACATTTATAGTAAGTATATCAGTAAGTTCTTGAACTTAAAATATATTCGTTATTGGGAACAATATATTTCAAGTTTGCTTTGCATCAGTGTAAAATATATCAAGAAATAAAAATCATAGAAAGCCTGAATTTATTGTGACAATAAAAATTGACGACTTCATAGTTGTACATAATTAAGAAAAACCTCTTAACTGACCATCGGTGACATTTGACGGTATTATCGTTCAAAATGCGCAGTGAATTTAAAATCGGGGTAATCCTCATACTAGTGTTTACTTTGGTTGGGATTGATCTTGCAGCGTGTCAGACAA
>JAQGAK010001281.1:0-36002 GCA_034696945.1 Lipothrix lubbocki | reverse complement strand
TTTGAAGTCAAATACCGGTACAAAACCGATTTGGTTGATGTCCCTGAATTATTACCTACAACTGTTTTTGAAATTATCGCGATCTGAGAATTTTTAAAACGGGTAGTAATAATCAGTAGTAGACACGAACATGCCCTGAGGGCATGAACTTTGGACCCGATTTTCTCGAATTCCATCGAACCGATTCGGATGGGATAAACGCCATTCGAATTCTAATACCAAGGGCTACAAAAGCCCTCTACTCCGCCGGCCCAGATTCTATCGCCAATTTCCAATGTAAACCGTGCGGTGTCCTTTCAGAAATAATTCTATTTTGAAGAGTTTCTAAAAAATTCTAGTTTTGAAGATTTTCTGTAAATAATTTTGAAGATTTTCTAAGCATTAGAGCTTTTTAAATTTTAGGAATAAGTATAATTTTGAGAATTTTCTGGTTAAATCTAATTTTTAGGATTTTCTGAAAATTTTACGTTTTTTCAATGTTACGAATAATTCACATTTTTAATTTTTTCCAACAAATTTCAAATTTTCAATTTGTTTTGAAAATTCTAATTTTAAAAATTTGCAGAAAATTGTAATTTTGAAGGTTTTTAGAAAAATACTAAATTTGAAGATTTTTAGAAAAATACAAATTTTGAATGTTTTTAGAAAAATATAAATTTTTAAGATTTTTAGAAAAATACTAATTTTGAAGATTTTTAGAAAAATACAAATTTTGAATGTTTTTAGAAAAATAATAATTTTGAAGATTTTTAAAAAAATACTAATTTTGAAGATTTTCTGAAAAATTCTAGGTTTTAAAATTTTCTTATTTATTTAAATTGTTTGCACAACTTTAATTTTAACAACTAAGTTTCTGAAAGTTAAATTTGTTGAATTGAAATAGTAAAAAATACTACAGCGTATTAATATTTCGGGCCATCCCAGTCAGCTCATCCGTGCACTTCTCGAAGAACATGATGATGGTGAAGTCCATAAAGGAGACGATGCTCAAGCCGAGGGAACCCACGACAGAATCTACTAAAAGTAATAGAATGAAAGCCAGCGTGGTTTGATCTTCTGGTTGGAGCGAGCAGTAAGTGAAAAATGAAGACTCCGGTCGGGCAAAAATCAACCCAAGATATCCCACAGCCGCGTAACACACCAATCCTGGCATGCTCATCGCTGCGACGTCCTGACTGCTGAGCGTACTCCATTCGAATTTTTTCAAATCTGTACATCAAACATACATATGTATATATAGCAGTACTTTGTATTATTATTAACTTGTTTTTTTTAAATACTTTTTTTAAATACTTTTTTAAATACTTTTTTAAATATTTTTTTAAATACTTTTTCCAAATTTTAAATTTTTTTAAATACTTTTTCCAAATTTTAAATTTTTTTAAACACTTTTTTAAAATTTTCAATTTAAAAAAATTGTAAGTTTTTTATTTTCTTGTTTAATTTGTTTAAATAATATTTTTAATCATTTAAACAGTTAAACTTACGCTCAGGCTCCAGCACAAAATTAAAAAGTTCCGCGAAAGTTTCCCTATTGGCCAACAAGCAGAGCCAAGTATGGCCAGCCACAATGAAGGTGGCAAAAAGCATGAGTGAGATAGGGAAATCAATATTGTTAAAATAGATGGCGGGCCATGCAATCGCCTGAAATAATTTCCAAATAATGTGCAAAATTCGGATGAAACCTAAACATGAAATGAATGCAAGTAATATTTTCCTCGGTTTTGTAAATTCTACGGAAATCTTTCTACCCTTCCAGTCCAGTTTGTAGGGAATGACGTAAATTATTTGGGAGGCGAATGTGATGAAGACGTAGTTTAAATAATAAAATTTAGGGTCGAGCATTTTTTTTTTCCAATTTGGACAATAGTAATTATTTTTTGAATAAAAATAATTAAAGTAAAAAAAATTAAACCTTATTTTTTAAATTAAAATAATTCAATTTAAAAAAACTGATCCTTATTTTTATAAAAACAAATATTTCAAAATTTGGTCGTTTTTTTTTCAAAAATAAATTCTCAAAAAATATATTTATTCTCGAATTTTCTACTTGTGTAACGTTCAAATAGCTTTTGCCAATGCCCATCAGAAAGATAAATGGCGACTGTAATTTATTTCTAGGGCACTTGAAAAATATCCTAAATAATAAATCATTTAATCTTGTGTGTTAAACCCTAATGTACTTACTAAGGTCTTTTATTCTCTGGTAGAAACATTGAAAAATATTATTGATTTTGATAAATCCTACTTTATATGATTTACAAATGGTAGTTTTATGTTTCTATTTAGGTGAATTTAAATGTAAATTAAATTGGACAAATAAATTCTTTTACGAAAATTACCTGTTTTTAACCTTCTTTTTATTTCCAAATCTAAATAAATTTATATGACGTAAATTGCTACAGTACATATATTCTTATCTATACGAAATTGCTCCGTCCCACTTAACGTTTTGCTTGTACATAAACATTGGATTGGGAAAACAAATATTATTTGGAATTTGGAGGAAGCTCGCCCACCCCTTTGTTTTTCTTCAAATGACGCCAGAGGTTTAACCGGAAAAACATTACAAAAAATAATTTTGAAACTGATGAATTTATAGTTTTCTGATCCCAATAAATGATCAAAAAATAGTCCAAAAATATAAATTATATACGACAAAAATATAAATGACATAATTTTGTTGTTGACTTTTGACGATAATTGACATAATAATAATAAAATAATATTCTAAATGGATGTTTGTGTGTATAATACAATCTATTTAATTAAACTAATTTAATTCAATCAAATGTGAGTAATAGTGTAATAATTTTGTCAACCACAAAGCCGAGGAAAATCATGGTGGACACATTCTCAAAGTAGTGGAAACTGCCTACTTTGATGCCGAGGATAGGGAGCGAGGCTACTTCCTTGTGGATCCGCATGAAATCAGGTCGATTTGGGAGGGAAATTGCTCTCATCAAAATCTCCCGACGATATCGCTTCATATTTTCCGGGACTTGAAAGGCCTTGTCGTAGACTATCGTGTAGAAACTGCAGGCAGGGAGGCCGGTGCTGAGAGTAATGAGGCATAATATGGGATGTTGCTGGTAATACTTGAGGCTGAAATAGGTGCAGACCACGGTCAAGGATATGCAATGGAGCTTTGTAATGAAGGTGATTGGGGAGAAGTTGTGGTTGAACAATGTTGTGAGGACATGGAGCTCCTTGCAGGATTTGATGATGGCGGCGTAGGTGTTGTAGCTTGTGACGTCATTTCTCATTTGACGGCGATTCCTTTGAAAGTCAATGTAATTCATTATTTTAATTAATGTTTTTAATAATAAATAAATAAATAAATAAATAAATAAATAAATAAATAAATAAATAATAATAAATAAATAACAACGATTACCTTTTCAAGTGATATTCGGTGATATCAAAGACCTTCTGGAACATGACCAGCTGCATGAAATACGAGAGCTGAACACCCGGGAGATGCAGAGCAAACATGGCGGGCTGAAGGACCAAGGCGAGCAAAAAGAAAATATTAGTCTGGTAAGTTTCGGGCAATAGCGAGTATGGGCACATGAAGCTATTCGGCCGGACTAGAAAGAATGTGGCGTAGATCATTGGGAATGTGGTAGTCATAAATGGTAATATGCACATGAAATAACTCTGCAAATTGGCTCGTCGCTTTTTCTTCTTCTCGTCGTTCCTATCCATTGAAGCGTCAACTGAAATCAAACAAATTTATAGAATTATTAATACATAATTCAGATATCTATATCTGTTGAGGTTGGTTATAAATAAATACATATAATTTATAAAATACTTTGAATAAATAATATACTTATTAAAAAGGAATTTAATATAAAAATGAAATTCTCGTTATTTCTACCTTCTCCTATATAAAAACGGTAGGTTTTTCCAAAATCCGTAATTTTGGTCGCAGAAGGACCCTCAATACCTCCTTCAAAAGGTCCTTATATCGTAAGAACAGATTTTGGACCAAAATTTACCATTTTCAGAATTTTGAATCGTTTTTGGAGGGAAAATGTAAAATTTTTTATACATTTTTTTTTTCCCCAAAAAACTGTAACTCGCAGACCTTGTCCTGGGGGGTAATTCTGAAACCCCATAAAATTTCCTTCAAAGTCGTAGTTTTGTTTTGCCCGTAGCTTTTGAGTTACCGGGTACAAGATGGTGATTATTCCTTTTTTTCTCCCAATTTTGAACTTAGCGCCACATTAAAAGCGCGTATTATGTATATAAAGTATATGTAAGACATGTACATACATACTAATATAGCCAGATCAACTTGATTAGGCCGCCGCGCCTCAAAAACAAGCGCGCGCAGCGCGCTTGTTTTGGGCTGTTATTAAGATAGCTGGCCAGAATTTTACTTTCCACCATACATTTAGCATGCTGTACACTGTCCACCTTCCAGATGTTAACCATACTCTCCACTGTCCATCACCTTATGTTAACCATACCGTACCCCATGCACCGTACATTTTAGCATACTGTCCACAGTCCACCATACATTTTAGCATACTGTCCACAATCCACCATATCGGTTAACTTGGCAATATGTCATGTAGATGATATGGTGAACAGAATGCTTGGGTACATGCAACATACCACACAATATATTGAGCGGACGTACATCGTGAATCGTGGTCAATGAGGTACATAATAGCATAGCACGAACAAATAAGATGGTACGTTATAATATAATGCGGTCAGTAGACAGTAGGTTAACATAATAAGGTGGACAGTGTGGTTAACATAGGGAAATCGAGAGTGCACAATATGGTTTACATAGTAACGTGGACAGTGGGCAGTATGGTAAAAAATATGGTGGACAGTATGTTAAGAGTTATGGTGGACAGTGGACAGTATGTTAATAGGTATGGTGGACAGTATGTCAAAAGAAATGGTGGACAGTGGACAGTATGCTAAATGTATGGTGGACAGTATGTTAAAAAATGAGGTGGATAGTATGTTATTATTATTATTATTATTATTCAACTTTATTTTAGTCTCAAGTTATTCAGTGTACAAGATACATTGATTTTCAATAACGGAGACATCACCTAGTGTAAGCAGTTAGTCAGAATAAATAAACAACCCAATAGAGTGGCCAAATATTAATCATACATATCAATAAATATAAAATTAAGTCAGGTAATTTGTAGGAAATCCATTGCATGAGTGTTCCTTTTACTTGAAATGTAGCTACATATTTTTCTCTTAAAGGCACCAAGAGTGTCATTATAACCAATATCCATTTGCTCCGGTCGATCATTCCATAGTTTAAGAGCCCTGTACTCAAACGACCTTCTATAACTTGCAGTATGTGTACCAGGTGGTATGGTAAAGTTTCCTCTGCAGCTATAGCGTGTTGAGGAAGCTGTCTGCGGTACATATAGTTGTCGTAGAAGATAACTGGATGATATTGACGATATGTCTTGTAGCTAAATAACATGGTGTAGTACCATACTCTCTCAGTGGTAGAGAGGATATCTACTTGTTCAAGTAGATCTGATTGCACTGGCATACACTTATTCTTATAATAAGAGGCAATTACTCTATTAATACTATTCTGAATAGATGTCATATCGCTCAAAGGAACAACTCCCCACACTGGAAGACCATAGTCAAATATAGTTAATACAAACGACTTAAGATAAAGACAGAAAGTTTTAAAATCTATGTATCTTTTAAGCCTACTTAATACACCCAAGGCATTACTCATTCTTTTACGTACATAATTAAAATGTTCCTTAAAAGTTAGACTAGAGTCACATATTAGACCTAAATAACGAAAAGTATATACACGTTCAATCTCATCACCATCACATAATATATTAATTTCTTCACTACATTTATCATTCGCTTTGTGCATTACCATACACTTAGTTTTAGACACGTTAATTTTGAGACCATTATCATAGAACCATTGAGATAACTTGAGAATACATAGGTTCATGAGTTGATTGCTTAGCTGCACTGTCTGCTCGGAAACTAGTAGCACCAGGTCATCCGCATAGAGTACATATTCTATAGAGGCATCTATTATATTAACTATAGGGTCAATGTATAGTACAAATAGAAGTGGGCCCAGGATCGAACCTTGCGAAACACCCGTTGCAACACTATACTGCACTGATACATAGCCATCCAGTTGTATGTAGAAACTTCTATCCTGCATGTAGCTTGTTAATAACCTAAGAAGGTGACCATTCACTCCATAGTAGTCCCGTAGCCGAACAATGAGAGTATAATGAGGCACTGTGTCAAAAGCCTTCCGTAAGTCGATGAACACCGCAATAACTCTACCACAGCGCTTATCTATTTGTCTAAATACATATATTGTGAAAACAAGTAAGGCTGTTAGGCATGATCTACCTTTTCTAAATCCATGTTGTTGACTTGATAACTTGTGTTCCACTTGCTTGACAATTCTTGCCTTCATTATCCTCTCCAGCAGCTTGTTGACAGTTGGAAGTATTGATATCGGCCTATATGAGTTGGCATCACTTCGTGAGCCTTTTCCCTTATATATAGGAATAACTTTAGCTTTCTTTAGTTCTTTAGGAAATTTACCCATAGAGAGAAATAGTGTAAACAGCATGGCCAGTGGTATGGATAATTGTTCAATGCAATGTTGTAGGGATGTATGTGATACTTCATCAATAGTTCGAGGTGCTTTTCTTTTCATGGGCTTGAAAGCAATCTTAACTTCATTTGGCGTTATCGCTTCAAAATCCTCTAGGTTACATACTTCAGTATGTAGGTCATTTAAATCACCGGCAGTAGCAGGTACAATGAATGCCTCACTAAGCTTGTCACAAATATCCTGTGGATCTGAGTACACACCATTATCATCATGTATTTCTTTCACTGTTGCTCTCTCACTGCCTTTGCCCACAAGTTTGTCATATACCTTCCATACGTCTTTTGATTCCACAGTATCTGCAAACTGAGTCTTATAGAACTTACACTTTTCTGCCTTTATCAAGTTATTGACGGTATTCCTTACCTCTCTATACAGTTCATAGTCTAAAGTGTCATTACTTCTTCTAAAATTAGCATGTAGTGTGTTTCGTGCATGTATTAGATTTAATACTTCACTTGTTAACCATGGCGCCTTTGTGCCCCTAATCCTCTTCTTTACAACTGGTGCATGCCTATCAAGAACAGAGTTAACCAGGCTATAGAAGTTACTTAAGGCAAGGTCCACGTTACTGCACATAGAAAGTACTTCCCATTGAATCGCTTTAAGTTCTGTATTAACTTGTTCCCAGTTAGTTGATTTGTATGTTCTGTTGTGTACATACAATGGAGGAAATGTGGGTCGCTGATGTTTAACAACAACATACAATAGATCATGATCTGAGGCTGGAAAGTACATATTCCCACTTTGAACAACACTGAGTGTATTGGAGACATATAAGTGGTCGAGTAGTGACGAGGTAGTTTTGGTCACCCTTGTGCTGTGCTTGATTAGTTGGGATGGATCATATCCAGTGGTAAGACAAAGAATGTCCTTTCTATCCAGACATGGAGTCGACAAATCTATATTGGTGTCCCCAAGTACAACAATGTCCAGGTTCATTCGATTCAGGTACTCCAATAGAGAGCTCATGAACTTGATGAATATTGCTGACTTGATTTGAGGCGGCCTATACATGCTAACTATTAACTTAGGCTTTTGGTGCTCAATGGAACATTTAAGCACATGTATTTCAAGCTCATCAGGTTTCTCAATATTAATATCTATATAGGTGTATCTTACTGAGTCGTGTAAATAAACTATTGTACCACCACCCTGTCTTGCAACTCTATCATATCTTAACAAATTGTATGCATTCAATGTAAACTGGCCTGTCAATACATCTTTTGTCAATTTAGTTTCTGTCACACAGAATACATACACATTGTGGGACTGGATAAAGTCTTTTATGTCCTCAAATTTACTACAGTTTAATCCATTTATATTTACTGAGGAGATAAGGAGTCCCTTTTTAAAACAGTGTGTGTCTATAGCTGGTAAGACTGGTACAAAGCTATAGTCTAACAATTCGGGAGTTGGAAATAGACAGGACATACAATGCCACTTATCATTAACAATGCGAGAGTAAACATTAAATTTCTTACATGTTAAACATTTGGTTATATACATACCAGTTTCACAAAGCGAGCAGGTCCATCTATTCAAATCAATCATATTGTAAGCCCTCAAGTCCAAGTTAGTATGTACTCGATGATAAAAAGCATTACAACAGACACAAGTGAGTACACACATTGATCTTCCCGGGCCTCTTCCACATATGATACACTTAGCTGATGCCATCTCTATAGACTAGGATACCATATATATATATAGGTATATATGTTCCACACACACAGCTCATCACAAGAGTAGCAAAGACAAGCACAACAAACACACACAGATACCCATATATGCTAAGCACTGTTAAGAGCATGTTAAGAGGTATGGTGGACAGTATGTCAAAAGATATGGTGGACAGTGGAAAGTTTGTTAAAACGTTAAAAGATTTGGTGGACAGTATGTCAAAAAATATGGTGGACAGTGGAAAGTTTGTTAAAACGTTAAAAGATATGGTGGACAGTGGACAGTATGCTAAATGTATGGTGGACAGTATGTTAAAAAATGAGGTGGATAGTATGTTAAGAGGTATGGTGGACAGTATGTCAAAAGATATGGTGGACAGTGGACAGCATGTTAAAAGATAGGGTGGACAATAAAACTCTGGCCGGTTATCAAGATAAAAGCCTTATTTTGTTAGGTACAATTAACTTAAATTAAATTACCTGGTTGTAGTAAATAATTAAACAAAACGATGGTCGTGCTCGGCCAAATATATCCTAAATCCGCAATCCAGCAAATCCAAGGTGGACAATTGACAACCAAGATCATGACGAATACAAATTCCACTTCGATTTCAATGTTCGGTGGGGGCATAATGCTCAGCTGACCCAGGCGGAAGAGGAGGTACGCGGAATTTAAACATATAAGAAATAAACAAATTATTGAAGTTGTTCTCTTTCTGGAAGATGATTCCCTTTCCAAACGCTGGTCATTTGTATTGATTTTAAAGGGTAAGATGCCCAGTGAGGAATAAAATGATAGGAAGGAAGTGTTTATCTTAAATTTGATCCTGTCTGCCATTACTATCTAACTATCTATAGAATTATTGATATTATTTTGAATTTATGCATGTTTTTCGTTTCGTCTCTGACTAAGATACATAACGCGAAATTAAAATAATATCCAAAATTCTTTTAGGAAAAATCCGATTGGGTTGTTCTGCCACCAATGGAGAATAACCCGAAGATTTTAAACTCTTTTCTTGAAATCTAATCCGTTGATCTCTAATTTTTTTAATTTCCTAAACCGCCGGCAAAGCCCAACCTTTGTTAAATTGAGTACCGACGATGAAAAATATTTAATTTATGCTTCCACTACCACACCCAAAACAAATAAACCATGTCCATACCAATTATATTTTCATGTGCGAACCCTGTGGGCTACAAATATTTTTTTCCGATGGATGATTTTTAAATGGGGAAAAAACTCAATATTACATATATTCATTACGCCAAAAAACAATGTAAGTACCTGAATCATTAAGATAATTATGCCACCACTTACAGGACATTATTTAAAAGCTTTGGACTACCCGATCGAGTTAATTAAAACGAGTTTTCTCAATAATAGCCAAACCTTTTTCTTGTTTAATTCGACCTAATTTCGATATGGAACTACATATTCCACGGGTAATACAAATGAATGTAATGTTAATTAAAAGTAAAACCGCGGATTATTTGACGGACATGTACATTTCTACTGACTTACATACATTTTGATTGAATTTTTTAAGATCCCTAATCCTTATTGATTAAAAGTTATACCATGACATTTATTTTTGCTGAAGGATTTAAAAGTACTAATTTTCGGTACTAAAGGGGACACAAATTGGTGTTTTCGGATCCTTAGTCGATGATGATATAACTATTAATTTCTTTTTATATAAGGTTTCTGTAAGAATTAGAACATGACTTTAATTAAGTTAACTCATTTACGATTCTTAATTCTCGTTTCTATTTTAAATCCAGTCATGTTTGATCTTTCCGGAAATCTAAAACTGGGACTTGAATATTTAACAAATACATTCACATAAGGTATATAAACTTCAAATGCCAAGAATGGGCTGCATCCAGAAAGGCCGATTTGTAAATGACACAAATAGATTTCCCCGCAAAATCCTTGTAATAACTAACATAGGGGAATTTTTAATTAATCGTCATTCGTAATTTATAACTTTTTCCACGGCAAAATGCAAAAGAGTAATATTGTAGAAGTGCTCTCAAAGTATTGAAACCTCCCTACAAGCGCGTAGACAAGGGGGGGGCAAAGGGGCAATTGCCCCCCCCTCCTTGGGAAGTAAAATATTAAAATTTTAAAACTAATAAATACTAAAATTCATCTTTCCAAATACTTAATGTTAATAAGTATCAGTAATTTCAGACTTAGGCTGAAAGTCCAAAGCCCAAAATTTTTTTAGCTCCTCAAAAATACCAAAAACAGATAGTTTGCATGCAAGTAGACCTGTTAACTTTCGAAATTAACTTTTTAACGAAGCCAACGTATTTAAATGGAGTACCAAAAGGTCTCAGAAGAGGGTTTTACGGTTTTGAAGTTTCAGACAAAACTATTTGGCCGATTTTCATGATCATGGACGCAAATCAACAGAAAATTATTTGTCTAGAGTAGATTTTGAGGGTAGGATTTATTCTTGTGGTATTGTGATAAATTTTTAGCACCCGGAATGTTGCGATGCAAACCGTACGTGAATACGGGATACGTTGTTAAGGGATCCAAGATAAACTTTTTATGCTGAAATCGAAAAAAATATGCGCACGTGTTTGGTCGCTTTTTTGGCTTGAATGATAAAAACGTTAAATTTTGAGGTCTAAATTGCAATTTTCTAAGTAAATAAATGCAAAATCTTCTATTTCCTCTAAAATCTACAGTCAATTAATTTTCTGTTAAATTACGTCCATGATCATAATAATCGGCCCAATAGTTTTGTCTCAATCCAAAACCGTGAAACGCTCTTCCGAGACTTTTGGCACTCCCATTTAAATACATGGGTATTGTTGAAAAATTAATTTCGTAACGGGTCTACTTGGATGCAAACAATCCGTTTTTGGTATTTTTGAGGAGCTAAAACAATTTGGGTCTGAAATACTGATACTTATTAACAATAAGTATTAGAAGTGATGAATTTACTGTTTTTAAACAATTTTTTAAATGAATTTAAGTCTGAAATTACTGTATAAATGTACATAATATTTTGCCCTTGCCCCCCCCCCTTTGACAATTTCTGGCTACGCGCCTGCCCCTAACTACAAGAGATTATTTAGAACCTTGTTTACATTGTGAAATGAGCCTAAGCAATTGGAATTTTTTAAATGATAAAGTATTTATTAATGTTGAAGTCAAAGTACCAATGGTTGACACAGATTCTAAATAAAGAAGGGTTCACAGCCACAGTTTTAAAAAAAAGAAGTAAATAGGAGATCTAGCGTAACATTGTACTTTAGATCTTTTAGATCGTCATTTTGAGCCCGGTACTCAGAAGCTAGGACTGAAATAATAGTACGATTATAAGAGTAATTTTATGGTGTTTCAGAATTACCCCCTACGACAAGGTCTGCGAGTTACAGTTTTAAAACAAATGGCGTAAAAATTTCGAATTTTCCCTCCAAAACCGGGTAAAAATTTTGAAAATGGTAAATTTGGGCCAAAATCTGTTCTTACGATTTAAGGACCTTTCGATTGACGTAATTGGGGTCATTCTACGACCACAATTACGGATTTTGGAAAGATCTACCTTTTTTATACGGGAAGGCGGAAATTATTTATATAATTAAAATAATTACTAATTATCCTAAATCCTAAACGTGATTCCCCTGAGTAACAAAAATGAAAACTCTGGAGCTCTCTTATCAATTACCACAAAAAGAGGATGTGTTGTACAAGTGACGAGAGAACACATACTGTTATACTACAAAGTCAAAAAAAAGTTGTCTGGCGTAAAATAGCAAATTTTGCTCTCCTCTGAGACTGCGTTTATAATTTCTAGCATGTTAATTTGTAAAATCCAGATATATTGTACCGAGGATGTAGGCTATTTAAAACATAAACTTTACTCTAGACACTATGGATTAAATATACATATATGTATAAGTAAACCGCCATAAAGGTTTAATCGATTTCTGTTATATATTTATGTGCATACATTTGCGGTTTGAATATTGTATAATTTTTGTTGGAGGAAATAAAGTAAAAATTGACCGAAGCGTAGCGGAAACCTTACATAAATTAACTTCTTTATAACAATTTTCAACGAACTCCATTTCAAGAATATGTATTTCATAGGAGACGATAGAGATATGAAAACCAGTATAACCAGTATATAATTATGTACAAATATGTCAAAGACTCAAGAGAGTTGAGCACTTGTATCCGTTTATGTGTCAAATTGAGTCATATTATAACTTTATGTGTAACTTTTCATCGCCATTTATTGCGGGATTCATACGGTAAAAGAGACTAAAACGAATTTATAATTTTTCTGGCTGATTGTGCCCTCTTGTTAAATTAGCATGGTTTGTTTCCTACATTCTTGCAAAATGACATTTTCAACATTTTTACCAATTTTCGACATTGTACTACTTGCAATGGTATTCTCGAGTTACATTTCAATCACGGATCAAACTAATCAAAAGAACCACATGTTAACAGGCAAGTTACTCTCACTCTACTGAATAATAAATTGTTGGCTATTTTAAGATATTTACCGAAACTTTTAACTCATATTGAATTTAATTATCATAAATAGTTATGGAAAAACAAACGATCGCAACAGTTACACTTTGCAATTTTGTCTATTTAACTGGTCAATGTAAGGAACTCGAGATTTTGGATAGATGTGTACCGCTATATATTTATGCACAAGACTTCGAAAACACGGCCCGTTCCATAAATGTTCACGGCAACTGTGTCCGACTTTACGATGGGCGAGTATGCGATGGCAAATCTTTCGAAATATCTTCAGACAAACATGCAAATTGTCACTTGTCGTTATCAAATTGCTACTGGGATAAACGGATATCATCTTTTAGTTCATGCCATGGAACTTTTCCGCAAAATTACGTCACACCAACTACGATTCGCGGAGAATTATGCAAAAGTTCATGCATTTACTACAGTTCCCACTTTCGGTGTTTAACTGGTAAAAATTCATGGGACTTTTGTTTTCCCAGACCGGAACAACATTTCTTAGGAAAGGATTGTGGTGGCAACTGCACTGTGCCAGGTAATAAATGGATTACAATTTAATAATGTGCATACAAAAACAAGAAAACACTTGCATTATTTAAATTTTTAACCAAGTAGTTACCGTATAACGCGACTGTTATAAATGCTAATTAAATCCAGACTGTTTGAACCCATCACTATATTTAGAGTTCATGGAAACCTCCAATGTAGTCTTATATGGGAACTCAGGATTCGTAAGTCCAGCTATAGAGCTTAAGTTCCCTCATTCGAACGCCTGCATTAATATGCACCAGCTGCATTTTCAAGCCCAAACCTCATCTATAGCAGTAAAGGGGAACTGCGTCAGATTGCACAAAGGTCTTGGGTGCACGGGTGAATCTTTGGCGTTGTCTCAATCCAGTTCAAATGCTACCGGAAACCCTTGCCACCAAAATCTCGACCTTTGTACGTTCAATAACATGGTATTTTCTGTTAGTTTTTGTAATGCCTCAATTCCCCTTCCGTTTAGAAAGCCCAGGGCATCACCAGGAAAAATCTGCCAATCAAACTGCCGATCTGCAGGGAAATCCTACTTTTGGTGTGAATCCCTAGACAAGCACCCTGTGTACTGCGTACCTAGGCCGGGAATCAATTACTTGGGAAATTCATGCAACGGCGATGATTGCAATCCACCAAGTAAATTAACATATAACATGTGTATTAAATGACAACAATACACTAACGCTCTCCTTTTAATTCTATAAAGAATACCGTGAGTTAGAGTGGCTACCAGTGTTGTACTCCGAGGCATACTATACATCGAATTCTGTGACGATTAGCAGCAAAAACGAGCACCACTGCTTTAATCTACCAAATCGTGCTTTGCATCTTTTTAAGAGGGTCACATCGATCGACGTTAAGGGTCATTGTTTAGTGGCATTCAAAGATATTGGTTGCACGGGAGAACGTCGTATTTTCAAAGACTTGGACAGTTGTAATATATTTTTACGCCGTTGCCGTTGGGATGGTGCCATGTCTTCAGTTAAATATTGTAACACGACTTTAAACGACACGTATGCAACGCCAAGAGGCTCCAGGGGAGCACCGTGTTATAGCGGCTGTGTTGCCTTGGGTAAAACATACTTCTCGTGCGATATTTCTGATGATGCCTGGGATTTTTGTTCTCCACGAGAAACAACAGATTATTTTGGTGATGATTGCTCCAACAATTTAACCTGTTCCCATTTTGGTAAATAATATTAGATATGCATTTACGTATTAATTAACAGAATCAACACTACTCATTCTTTAATCTGAACGATGCAGTAAATTGTATTATTGAAAAATACAGATCGACCATACATGGTAGGACTTTATGAACAACAAGATTATTCAGGAACCCATTACAACATTTACCACAAACCTGAAGTTCGTTGTCATCCTATAATGCAGTCAACAATTGGATCGATAAATTTAAACGGGAATTGCATCCGCCTTTATAAAACGTCAAACTGCACAGGAAATCGACTGGAAATAATTCCAAATATCCAAAATGATTGTCAAAAAAATATCGAAAAATGTTTTGCGGATTTGACCTGGAGGTCAATGAGTTTTTGCACCGTAGATGAAGTTTTGGCTTGTAGAAATTCTAACGGTAAATAGATGATCGTACAAAATAAAAGGAATATATAATATAGACACTGTATTATTCTATCCCGCTTTATTCGTAAATTCTTGGTAATTTAGACTGTCAACAAATTCCGTCGGTGGTCGTTTATCAGCATGCTAATTACATTGGCGCAAGTGCAATACTGGAATTTTCAGCGGGACAAACAGTTTGCCACAACATGAACTTTGATCCTCAAGGAAACGTTAATTTTCACAAAAATGTCAACTCTGTCAAACTAAGGGGCGTGGATTGCATGCGTATGTATTCTCAGTTGGGATGCATGGGAAAAAACATTGAACTAAGGACGGATCATCCCTACTGCTTTCGAAATCTGCAAAACTGCCATGATATTTTAGAGGGGGTCAAGTCGATTGGAACGTGTTTCTCGGAGAATGAGAAACCCGTTAATGAAACTAGCATAATTGGGGCAGCATGTACAAGTATTTGCAGTCCCAGTGACTATTTCTTTAGCTGCGGTGTATATGGAGGGAATTCGTTTTACTGCAATCCAGGGAGAGCAAGAAATTTAAATCACATTGGGCAGCATTGCGAAAAGGACAACTGCGTTTTCAAAAGTAATTTTGTTTTTGTTATTTTTCTTGGCATTAAACCACGTAAGCCAGGATAATATGGAAAATAATTGCATTAATAATTTATTTTGTTTGATAATTATTTGAATTATTATTCCTTTAGAGGTAGGAAAGCCCGTTTTCGGTAGTGACGCCAAAAGAAGCATTAGCATACATTTACAAGATAATGAACCGTGCTACAATGTTGCTAATCTATTATCAGAAATACCAGTAACAGCCACTTTAAATTTAGCCACCGAAGAAGAAATTTGTCTCGTGACTTATGAAGAAGCCGGCTGCACTGGAATATCAAGGAGAATTCATACTGCCAGTAGCAGCACATTCGGAGACATTTTCACCCATCCTGGTTTGAGCGTCATTTCCTCGATAAGTTTGTGCGATGCAAATTTTTCTCCACTGTATCATTTACCAGTCGGTTTAACTAGCAAACAATTATGTGCCGGGAAATGCGCAACGTTTGGACGGGGTTTCTTTTGGTGCCGTATGAGTAAAACAACTTGTGATTTTTGCTCTCCTCGTCCTGGGACAAGTTCTTTAGGCCAATTGTGTGAAGGCAATTGTGATATTAATAACATTGAAATAAATAAATTAGCTAAATGCCCGCCGGAGTAAGTAGTAAAAATGTATTGGAAAATATCTATAAAAATATCAAATTAATGTTATTATATTTTACTGTAGTCCACAGTGTAATATTAATTTTAAGTATTCAAATAATGCTAACGAATTAATAATAAATGACATATTGGCACTAATGACAAAGGCGTTTCGCACTTTTCACAAGTTAGTTTTTGCATTTTGTAGAAATAAAAAAGATGCACATATGTATGCATGTTATATAAATACGTGCATAAATATGTATTTCCGGAACATTAGGGAACAAAATATTTTCAATCACAAGTCAACGAATATGGCCTTTACGTGTTTGACCGAACAGGTCATTAACACATTTTTATACCTGAAAATACCTGAACTCTAATTTAAATGTTGTTCTCACCTATATTTCTTCACCTATACTCACGGTCACGGTAAATATCTGTCTCTGTCACGTTTTTAAAATTTCGCGATATAATACATACATAATACAGCAGAATGACCAACCAGACTTATAGCGGGTTTAAAGCTAGTTTTTAACACATTTATTTTCACGTAACCTTTTTAAAATCTTGTCATCAAACTTCATTGGTACAGGGAATAACCAATAAAAATATTACTCAGCAAATTATCAACACAAAGAATGAGATGTCGTATTAATTTCGTTGCGTACGACATCCTAAAAGAGTTGGCTTGGCTTAAGCAATGTCGGAGGTGTTTATTGGGATTATTAATAAAAATTAAACTTCCGAAACGGAAAATTAATTAAAAAATATAATTATATAAGTATAATATAAAAAATTATAAATTATATACATATGTATATCACTACTATATAATAAGTATATATACTATACATATACTATATAAAAAGTGATTAACTACGTATAATAATTATTTTAAAAAATAGTGCACAAATACTTTTTTAAAACAACTTCTCGAAAAATGAGGCAAGAATCGGAAAAGAAGGTAAGTGTAGTATTTTTCTTTGTCTTCATGAAATTGCGATAATTAGATACAATAACAGTTATATTTGCCGAGAGAATCAAATTATTGGAATTAAACTGAAAAATAATTTTAATGATTACAATGTGGTTAAATGTACATATTTTTGGTGTATATTTAATATAAAAATTTCTTTTAGTTTCTCCACTGGAAAAAAACTGGAACTGCGAGTATTACAATCAAACAAAAAATTGGACATGAGCCAGATCTCGCTGATTGTACTTTTGATAGACTAATTTTGTAAGTTTGCTTATTGCTAAACAACTTGCTGTACAAGAATGAATTGTAATATTTTATTTTAATTGCATTACTGAATTTTGTATTTTCAGTAATGTCGAATTAAGGAACGCCCATAATTATTATGAACTGGAATTTATTGCTAAAATGGAATGCAAACATCCGTTCCAGATCTATCGCAACAAATCATATTATATGCCCGTTATTGATACCTGCTCCGCCAAAATTACAATAATAGGATTCAATGAAAAAAAAATTTCCAAGCGTTGGCATACAACAAAAAAAGCTATTTTAAGCCATGTAATACCATGTTACTTCCTTGCTTTCTAACCTACATAATATATTGTTGCTGATCGTTTTCGCAGGATTTCATTTCGAACCTGGATTTGTATATGGATTTACAGACAACCTGTCTCCAAAGAAATTTATATTAGCTAAATACCAAGATCGGCATTTTTTCAACCTGGGCGATTTGGAACCGCCGCAAAAAGTGGATTTTGATAAAATGCCATGGGATAAAACAACCAATGTCATTTTTGAAGTCTTTGCTTGGTTTAGTGTTGCTACTGTTGCTTCTAAAGCAGAACATCTGTCACATTGGTATTCTGGTATGAATACTTTCTCTCAGGTAACACTAGAAAGTAACGCTCGACTTTCACAAATATCTGAACTACACTTTCCCATGAACCAGCACCGATTTTTTAATACTGACTCCAGTCCATCGGATGTTAAATTTATTTTCTCTTCGGAAACAAATGAGCCTGTTGAAGCTCATAGTTATATTCTCGCAGGTAAAAGAAACTGTCCAGGTTTTCATGCTAAATGTTTGTAGTAGTAAATAATGCTTCATTTTATACACCTTTAAAATTTGGTTGTAAAGGCTGAAGCCATTTGAATCGACCTGATAAATTCTATATTCTATATATTATTAAGGTTGTATACTTATACGTAATACGACTTTAAAACATTTATAGCTCAAAGCCTGGTTTTCCGAAAAATGCTTTTTGAAGTAGACATGAAAGAAAAACAGAGTAAAACAATCCGGATTTCTGATTATGCACCAGAGATAATGCAGACTTTTGTCAGGCTTGTGTACAAGGATTGTACCAGTAAAGATCTCACAAATACTCCTGTTCCAGAAATTTTGCAAATATTTGCATTAGGGCACAAATACGAAGTAAACGATGTGATTGAGTTTTGCATGCTTGCAATTATGTGTCGAAATAATGATGGATTTACGAAAGATGATATGGCTGAGATGGTTCAGCTCTCACGATTATATGGATGTCAAGATTTGACAACACGGTGCTGTCAATGGTTGCGGTGGTAAGCTTTTAATAAATAATTTGAACTTAAATTAAGACATGATTTACTTTACAATGATTTGGTTTTAGGAAAAGTGTGGAAAAAGCAGAGAAGGAACAAGTGGATGAATTCCTGAGTGATGTTCATCCCTCATTTGTTCAAGAATTTTGTAACTATTTGCTGAAGACGGTCAAGAGCCTGGAAGTAAAGGAGATGAAATCATCAAACCCATGAAATTAACGTGTTTATGGGCGTACATAGAGTTTGAAGATTGTAACTTACGGTATTTTCATATTATTATTTTATTACAACCCTTTTGCTGCTAGGAATTAAGGTCCCAATTGACTAAACAATTTGCGTGTTGTAGTGTAATGGATTAGTTTTGTTTCAATTTGATTCAAATAATATTTATTTATATTTATACTATTTATACAAAATACAAGGAGAAATATAATACAAATATTTATTGCTCAAGAACTGCATGTAAGGTACGTTATAAAAGTGCTGTAGACTTCTTACTACAATCGATTAAAAATAATTGGTATACATAAAATGTATGTACATTATGTCCAGCAATAGCAAATTGAGCTTGTTTTGAGTACAATAAATCACAAGCACAAATAAAACATATCATTACTGACGATAATTATTTGTCAGCTTGAGTAAGTACTTCCCTAATAATTTAGTAATTTTTCACATTTGGTTTCTGATATTCCCTCAAACAGGTCAAACTTGTAGTAATGTGGAGGTAAATAATGCCCAGCCAAAACGTATTTTCCTCTTCCTCTGCTTATTTCGTTTGTCAATAAGAAGAAAAGCTACAAGCTGACGACAAACATTATCTGTACTCGTCAAACGATTTCAAAACGTCACAAGTGAAAAATTGAATAAGTCGCATCAACATCAAATAGCAGCAGACAACAATTTTAATTATTGAAATCATGATACGATTTAATATAAGAGGTTTCGGGCTCTCGAAAATACAGTATACATAAAGTTTTGTGAAATAGTTTTGGTTACATCTACGTCTTAACGTAATTGTGATCCGGTTAAACATAAACTTGGAAACAACGACGCTTTTAGAGAGATTCATACCTGTAAGGCACCTTAACTTGAAAAACGATCAAAGTATGCACGCTCAACTTCAGTCGGTAAGCCATTATTATTTGAATTTATCCTATATGTAGTCCATGAAGACCAGCAAGATCATTTTATATTATTTTTAAGAAATGCTAACACATAAAGACTTGATTGATACAAATCCTAATCAAAGAGTAACCAGCCATATTGTGGCCAGCCACCACCATTGTATAAATAAAAACAATAATGAAATATTTAAAATTTTAAATACTGCTCTACAGCCTGTATTTCGTAATCGTTTTTTGTTGCAGTGGTTCTATTGGGTAAAGAAGATGGATTTCGGTGATAGTAAAATTCATGCTGACTTTCGGGAACCCCTACGACAACCCAAGAACTACAGGTTAAATTTGTAAGTGGGCCTTGTTCCTCATAAATTAACAACAATCAATCCTTTCGGGGATGACATAATTTTTTAGTATTATGTACATGTCAATAATAATATTCCTTTTTTTAACAATTACAGTGAAGTTACGTTGCGAGGAAATGACTCAACTAAGCATTATGAACTATTGATAAAGGGCTCTACAAACCGAGTTCCCGTTTATAATTCTAGTCGTATTTATTATGGAAATATTTATGCGACGTTTGACAGTTGTGTAGCTCGACTTCATCTGCGAAGCACTCAAGGAAAATCTATTATTAAATGTAAACTTTATTCATTACGTTGAAAGAAGTTTATTTTTTATTACTACTTACGGGCTGTTCGGAATAATTTTAATATAATGACCGCATTGTTTGCTTATTTGAGTAGGGATTCATCTCGAATGTGACATTGGAAATGCAATGAAAGAAAAGTTGGATATTGCTCCAACAGTATCCATCATCGATCCATACTTTCTATCGGAAACAGAAATTCCTTCTTTATTTAATGTTGGTGGGGATAATACATTTTGTGAGGTTGCTGTGTTTGGACGTCTAAAGCTTATCTCAGACCAGAAGATTCTTCCCGAATATACAATTGTTGGTCTTGAAGCTTCTTGCTTAGGAAAACCACAAATCCATGAAAGTCTTCTTTACGATAGGGACAGCACTGCATCCGAATTAATTACTGTCGTGATAACCTCCGGAGGGCAAGAGCAGGAGCTCAAAGTGCGGCGGGATTTCGTGATTGGTATTGTTTTTATATTGCACTATATTTTTAAAATTATATTAAACAATTCTTAAAATAGTTTGTGCTTTGCTATAGGCCGGAGTTCTGAATTCGAGAAAATGCTCAGATCTGACACGGTTGAGATGCCGATGAAGAACATCATCACTGTTAAAAATGTCGATTATGAAACCATGAAAAACTTTTTGGCTGTTCTTGATCCCGATGAAAATCAGGATGAGCTTTTTGAACTGCCGATGTCCAAATGGCTAGATATTCTAGCTGTGTCCCGGAAGTATAAAACCAGAACAGCTTTCCATCTTTGCATGATGGTCATCATGAGCGTCAGGGACAAGAAATTGAACATGATAGATATTTCTGCAATGTATAAAGCTGCTACGAAGTATGAAATTCCGGATCTACGATACCGCTGCTTGAAATGGATGAAAAAGTAACTTATTTAACAAAGTTGACGTATTAATATAAGTTTCAGTTCCTATTTTTTTGACTGAAAAATTTATTTTCAATGCAGAGAATATTCCACTTTGGAGGGTAAACTGGCTATTGATGGATTTTTGAAAGGAGCTGATCACCATTGCCTCCTGGAAGTCACGCAATATTTGCTGAGCTCAACAAACTGAATTGAACTAAACATACAATTTATTTTTGTTGTTCAGTAACTGCTCGGACGTGGATTTATTAATGCAGAATATTTAGTTTTTTTGTAGAATTTGTTTCTTGATTTAGTTGTAATTCATTTAAAGCATAATGTTGAGTGTTCATAAGTTTCAAATTTAGAACGTGGCTCAATAATATTTGTTAATTCGAGATAGCTTGAGTGGAATAATAATTACTCCACTTTAATAATTATTATTACAATTTTTATTATTCATCGATTTCTTGGTAGATAATTCATATCGAAAATGTCAAATAATTTAATAAATTAGGGGTGAAATCCTTAAGTTTGTGTTTCCATAATTTCGTAAGAATTTATCTAATCATTTATTTTGGGTGAAATCATTGTTTTTATCCAGTTGCTTTATTTTCTAAAGCATTTAAATTTAAATTAGCAAATTCAATTTAGCAAAAAAATTTATATTAAACCCACTTCTGTATTTCAGAATAATTATAGTTTGTAAGGATTAGCAATGATTTACACCCAGACTGGTCATTTAAGCCGCAGGTAAACGTTTTAATCTAACTACCGAAAGACCATGACAACTCGAATAATGCTCACACATTTGTTCCATCACATTACAAATATGTCCACATTCCCTGCAGACTTGAGTTTGATGATTTTCATTGTGAACGATATTTCTGTCGGAATGGGACTTTTGATGGGTTTTCAAACGGTGGAGATAGAAAAATTCCAAGTCGCATTCCTGGCATTTGTAAATCTTCTCTCCAACATGTTTTCTTATGTGGATGAATAAATCACTGGATTTTCCAAAGCCCTTATTGCAGAATTTGCACGTGTGAGGCCTTTCTTTAGTGTGCACAGTGATGTGTTGTTTAACAGCAAATTGATCGTAAAACCGCTTTGAGCAAAAGTTGCACTTTAATGTCTTTTTCTTCATGTGAACTCTTTCATGATGTCTTGTTAAGTCAAAACGCTGCGTAAATGACGAGCAACATTCACTGCAACTGTATGGTCGTTCTCCGGCGTGAGTCATTTTATGGTAATGTAAGCCGCTCCAGCTTCTATATACTTTTCCGCAGATTTCGCATTTGAATTGTTTTTCTCTCTCATGGGCTATTAAATGACGGGCCAGAGACGCCGATTTTGCGAATTTTTGTAGACAAAGATTACACTCGTATGGTTTTGTGTGAACCATGTAATGAAGTTTTAAGTTATTGTGTGAAGAAAAATCTTTTCCACAAGTTTCACATGTCCATGGTTTTTCTCCCGTATGAGTCATAATATGACATCTTAAGGTTTCCACCCTAGTAAACTTTTTCTGGCACATTTTACATTCGTGGGGTTTATCTCCAGTGTGAATCTTTCGATGTCTTGTAAGATGACCATTTTGTGAAAATGCCCGACCGCATTCCTTGCAAACAAATCTTTTTTCTCCGGTGTGGATGACACCATGCACTTTTGAACTAGTTGGGTCGACAAATGTTTTTCCACACACTTTACATTCATGCGGTTTGTGATTTGTATGGATTTTCTTATGGACAGCCAATAATTTTTCTGTGCCAAATTTTTTAAAGCAATGCTCACATTTAAATTGTTTGGGTGCGTGAACTCTTAAGAAATGAATATTAAATTGATTCTTTTTCTTAAATTCTCGCTGGCAACTTAAGCACTTAAAAGGCATTTCACCGGAGTGCACTCGTTTATGAATTGGCAAATAGTGTAAATCTTTAAAGGACTTATGACAGATATCGCAACTATAAAGTTTTGCTTTCGCGTAAGTTTTTGGAGACCTGCTTAAATTTTTACATTTGATAAAATTTTGGCTGCAGAAACTATTGGATTATCATTATGGATTCCATGATTATTATTTTTAGACTTGGAAATATATTATAACAAATGTGGTACGTATTAAAACTCAAATGGGAAGTTTTAGTTCAAGTGTGACAAAATTTACTCAAAAAAAGTACAATAAAAGTTGTAGATACACGGATTTACGAAAATTCAGCAGATCAATAAAAGCTCTAGAACTTCAGGAGTGCAACATAAGACTGCAGAATACTTGTTAGAGTGCAGTCGTATTTTGAGAATTATTCACATTTCTACCTGATTTCATATATGTAATTTGTACACTAGCTTAATAACTTTCAAAAATATATTTTACCTTTGCCACCCGCTAAGAAGGTTATTCAGAAGAGATTAATTTTAGAAAGTGAAAGCGGTCATGTAATGAAAGCAATTGTTGGAGTAAATAAATTTTAGAGTATTTATGAGTTTTGATTTGATACAACAATGGTTTGCTTTGAACTTTTTTCACATAGCCAAGGATCCACCGTTGCGGGTGGTAGATTTCATTTTTGAGCGTAAATAAGGGTAATTGGTTGTCTATAAGGGTTGGATTGATGTCACCAAAATCCAATTTTGGCCATGACAGGTGACATTAATGACACAAATTGACTCAAATGGCATAAATTGTAAACATCATTATGTACAACACTGAAAAAATTATTTGAGAATCGATTGATAGAATTGACGTAACTAATTAAGCATTCTTCGGAAAGAATATTTGAGTGTAAAATAATACAGTTTAATTCATTAGTAATTAAAATTTACAAGAACCTAATTCTTTACAGTTGCCTCTAATTAAAAAATCCAATTCAAAAAATTTAGATTTTTAGTAATAAAACTTCTGGTAGAAAATATAATAAATTGTAATTCATCATCTGATTTGCATTCTAAACGTAATGTAAATAAGTTATATTAGTGTGTAATATCATCATCATCATCCATCATTTTTATTAATAGACCGGAATGCTAAATAGGTATATTTTCAATTTTGTGTGCTCGACGAAGTTGCCACAATCCCTTGCACGTAAAAATGGAACTTGATTGTCGCCATGCAAATCTTCTTCAAAAATTGCAACGGCTTCCACTGATCCCAAATTCGAAAAGACCCAACGTCCATTCGTTTCTTCCTGTGCAAATTCGGGCGTAATTTTTGCCGTTCCCAATCGAACCCCATGATTTGCGCTTTGATGGCCTTCGCATCCGTGAATAGAACCGAGGACCATATGTACCACACGAATTGAAATAAAATTACACACAAAGTGACAACAACAAAGGAAAAGTATAATTTGGGTCGAGTTAGCGCCAGTTGGTACAAATGAATAATTCCATAACTGCTGGTGATTGTCATTGGAATAATCACGCTCTTGTGACCCACGAACGCAATCGGATATGTCGCTGATGCTGCGAATTTATTCAGCAACTCCAGTTTGTAGAATTTTAATGTTAATCCTGGAGTTACTTTTTGATTTTTGAATTGTATCCTATGCACGTTTTGAAAAACAACACGAATCAAATGAAAATGAATTTTTTGAAATTCTAAACAACCGTTTACAATCCTTAACGCGTCAAAATTTATTAAATTTATTTATGGAAATAACAATATAATCTACCTGAGTTGCTTCAACCAAGCAGAAATGACGATCATGTAGCTCAGTCCCCAGAAAACATAGAAAAGTACGAGACACCAGCACGAAATATAATTTGAAACCTCTATAACAGCCAAAGCTAAAAATACGATCCATGAAAAATTAAAATACGGCAAGGCGATTGAAGTTAAAAAATATGGTTTAAGAGGTTGGCCCAAGAAAATAAAAGTGATGAGTACAAAATGGCAAATTGCTGCCACAACGAAAAATACCCTGAATACGTTCACAATTCGGCGAACTTTTAGTACAGTTTTATTTTCTGAAAAAAAAATATTTACAATTTTTTAAAACCATAACAGCCATGGAAGTGGTAAGGCATAGAGACATTTCATAATTTTCTTCAAACTCACCTGATCGGAACTTCACTGAGAAATTGATAACTCCAAAATTATTAAGCGCCGGGGGTATAGATTTCAAGGTAAAATAAATATTTACATGCAAAACTACGACTAAGCTGTAAATAACCCACCAAAACGCTATCATGATCAGGTCGGTTACCATTATTTTATAAGACGGAGCAAACTGGACAAACCTTACTGAAAGGAAAATGACATTAAAAATTCCTAGCCAAATTCTGATTTTCCAGTGACGTATCACCAATTTGTTTTTATGTTTTTCAAATTTTGACTTTCTAAACTGAAAAGGGCAGGCTCCAGTATATAGAGCTATCGTATTTACAAAATTCCCAAATTGCCGAAATACATTTCTGCTCAGCATTTCAAAAGCTTAGCTTGTCTTTGACCTAATTGTAATACTGAAACGGAGAGGCGGAATCCATTGACTCTTGCTCAATGCTTATTCGTGGGTTTTGTAATGAAAATAAAATATTTACACTAGCACTTTGGCGTTTCATAAAATTAATCGATAGAATCCGCTGTTAGTATCACACAGCACACTGATGATGAGAGTATTTTATACAGTTAATTTCATGTTTTCAAAGTATAGGAAGCACATATTAACAATTCAAGTTATTTAACTATTCGGTCTATAATTATTAATTTTGGCTTATTGTCTTTATTGTATGAATTTACGTGTAACTGTCTATTACACATACGAACACAAATTTGCCAAGTCAATTAAAACTTAATTAATATTTACAGTAAAATACAAATGTTTTACCAGATACTTTTAGTGTATATATACATAGATAAATTCATTTTATTTTTTAATTCGACTCCATCTTGTAACCAAAGACGAATCAAAACCCCAATGGGTAAAATAAGATAACGACCTGCAGCAAAACCTTAATTTGTGGTTAAATTAAATTGGCGTTGACACTGACACGAAAATAAATAACAATAATCATTTATGAAAAAATATTATTATTTATTCAAACTTTACGATGATACTGTTTCCTAATAGCTAACAATGCAATGTTTACATTTTATTGTATCATAAATAACTGAATCGAATCAAATTTTGCCTAAACTAATCTGTTTCTAATTTCTACTTTAGTCTATCTAATGCAAACAAGTATTAGTATTAGATTTTAAATTTCCCGCCGTAGACGATGATGCCACAATCCCCAGCAAATAAAAGTGAATCTTAATTGTCGCCACACAAATCTTTTTCAGGAATTGCAGCGGCTTCCACTGATTCCAAATACGGAAAGACCTAACGTCCCGTGGGAGTTTCCTGTGTAAAATCGGGCAAAGTGTTTTCTGTTGCCAATTGAACCTGAGGATTTTTGCTTGAATGGCCTTAGCATCCATGAATAGAACAGAGGACCATAGGTACCAAAAAAATTGAAACGCAATTACACACAGAGTGACTGCAACGAAAAAGTAGTACACTTTGGGTCGAGTTAGTGCCAGTTGGTACAAATGAATAATTCCATAGGTGCTGGTAATAGTCATCGGAATAAGCACGCCCTTGTGACCTACAAACGCAATCGGATAAGTCGCAGATGCTATGAGCTTATTTAGCAACTCCAGTTGGTAGAATCTTGATATTAATTGTAGAGTTGTTTTTTGATTTTGGAAATTCCTCCTACATTTTCATGAAACCATAAAAATTAAATTAAAAATACATTGTGTAAAGATTGAAAACAACCTTTATATTAAATAGAATTGCACAAAAACTAAAAATCTTGAAATGCGGAATAATTATTTATAATATTTTTATGGGTTAAAAGTATATCCTAATTAAATATGATCACCTGAGTTGCTTCAACCAAGCGCAAATGACAGCAATGTAGCTCAGTCCGCCGAAAATATAGAAAAGAATCATACACCAATTCGAAATTATACTTGAAACCTCAACAGCAGCCAAAATCACAAATATGATCCAGGAATAATTAAAGTACGGCAGGACAACTGAACTAATAAAATATGGTTTAAGAGGTTGGCCTAAGAAAATAAAAGTCAGAAGTATTGTATCGACGATTCCAGCCACGCTGAAAAATACCCTGAACTGGTTCAAAATCTGACGAACTTTTGTTACAGTTTTAATTTCTGGAAAAATAAATATCCACATTGTTTTAAAATCTTTAACAGGCATGGAAGTGGAAATTAATTTATAGAAACCAAATAATTTCCCTAAACTCAACTGGTCGAAAACTCACTGTAAAATTGATCTTCCAAAAATTATTAAGCGCCGGGGTTATTGATTTATAGTTGAAGTAAATATTTACATGCAGAACTACGACTAAGCTGTAAATAACCCACAAAAACGCTAGCATTGTCAGATCGGCTAGCATAAATTGATAACACAGCGCGAACTGGGCAAGTCTAACTGTAAGAAAACTGAAATTAAAAATACCCAAACAAATTCTGATTTTCCATTGAAATATTACCCATTTGTTTTTATGCTTTTCAAATTTTGTATCGTTAAACTGAAAAGGACAGGCTCCAGTATATACAGTTATTGTATTTATAAATTTTCCAAACTTCAGAAAGGCACTTCTGCTCAACATTTCAAACCCTTGACGTATCGCTAGCCTTATTTTTCTTCCAAAGTCCTCGGACGCAATTCACAGAATGTGCACTTGCTTGACTAATAAGATTTTTAAGACCCATGTATGCCCTAATTAAAATGAATAGTGCCTTAAACAAATAGGTACTAAAACTAAAAGCCCGGCTACATCTATCGAGGCTTAAAGTCTCCGGTTGATTATTGTCAATGAAATAAAATATTTACACCAGCAATTTTGCGTTGAATCAATAAAATTGGCTGTTAGGACTTTGGTAATTATGATTACTTCTTACTTAGAATTTAGTTCGGTGTGGTTTGCAAGCAAGCATGAAATATGAATTTAATGTGTAGAGTAATGTATGTATTTATGTATGTTTAGGTTTAATTTGAATAGAAATCTAATTACTGGGCATGGTATTTATTAAAGTTGGATTTATGACATCCAAATTGTATTTTTGGCAGGCACAAATTACATAAATGAGATAAATTTTTACGTTTTAGACATAATTTGAGGTTTCTTAATTAGTACTTCCTATGTATGTGAAAGTGCTTCTAGTGGTAAAATAGAAACTACGATAATAATTATTTTGTCTTATAGCTTTAACAAGTGCCACTTATGTCCAAATTGAATTACCTGTCTATATACTTCATTTATTTTAATTATCTACAACGGTTTACATTTTCAAGAACTACTAATTCCCAGGACTAATTCCCTGCCTTGCCTCGAAAGCGTTTAATCAACGTGTAGAAAAGGAAAATACGTTTAATAATTAGTAAAATTAATTTTTTACTAAGGAAACTGTGAAACATTTCATTATTTGCTGATTTAGCTTAAGTGGTAAAATACAATTGACCGAAAGAATAACTTACGATTAGTTAATTAGTGCAATACTTAAAATTAGAATTGGCTGAATATTTGAAATATTGAGTACAAATGGTTTAATTAATTTTTATCCTACTCTACATTGTATGTACAATGTATGTACATTCCGTTTATTGTTGAATGCGGCACCATCCTCAAAACAATTTCCATTTTCCCCAAGCTCTTAAGTTCAATCGAATAATTTGCTTTATTTAAACTGCTTTTTTACAATAGTAAGCCATGAACATTGTAGGCTCAAAAACATCAAATTGAACCTTGATGGATTGATTTAAAGTGCAGCTATAGTCGTTCCAGTCGAACTACCGGAAGACCATGGCAGTGGGAATAGTGTTCACACATTTGCTCCATGGAATTTGAAACCTGTCGACACTCTTTGCAGATTTGAGTCATTTGAGATTCATGATTTTTAATTTGGATAGAATTTCCGTCAGAGGGTGACTTTGGGTAGGTTTGCAAGGGGTTCAACTGCAAAAATTCTGTACTGCGTCCCTTTTCCACGACTTCGCACGTGTAAAGTCTTTCTTTTGTGTGCACGTGCTCAGTCGTGTGTTTTTGAGAATCAGATTGACTGGAAGTATGTGTTGAAGAAAAGTTGCATTCTAGGGACATTGTCTTCTTATGAATCCCTTCGAAATGTTTTTTTAAGTGGGCACGCTGAACAAACGACTTATCGCATTCTTTGCAAATGTACGGCCTTTCTCCTGTATGAATCATTTGATGTCTTATTAAATTACGATTTAGGTTAAATTCTTTACCACAGACATCACATTTGAATGGTCTTTCTCCGGAGTGAATCATTTGATGTGTTATTAGGTTTTGATTTTGCTTAAACGCTTTTCCGCAGATAATGCATTGGAATGGCCTTTCTCCAGTGTGAATCATTTGATGTCTTATTAGCTTCTGATTTTGCTTAAATGCCTTTCCGCAGATATTGCATTTGAATGGCCTTTCTCCGGTGTGAATCATTTGGTGTCTCACTAAATACACGCGTTGTGTAAATGATTTTCCACAAATATTGCAGAATAGCTTCTCTGCCGTATGACTCCGAATATGGCTTCTTAAATGTTTCAACTTGGCGAAACTTTTTTGGCACGTATTACATTGGTATGGTTTAACTCCTGTGTGAATCTTCTGATGCCGGTTTAGATTGCATTTTCGTGAAAATCCCTTACCACATTCTTTACAAATGAATGGTTTCTCCCCGGTATGGATGACATTATGTTGTTTTAAATGCCATTTGTTTCCAAAAGTTTTTCCACACTCACTGCAACGGCACGGGTTTTTATTTTCGTGGACTATTTCCTGGGTTGCCATTCTCCGTGGGAAAGCCTTTGGAGCAACAATCAAATTTTAATTTTAATCCACTTGAATTGTCTATAGAAATGTTTATTTAAGCGGTGTTCTTTCTTCAAGCCTTTTTGACAATTTGAAAATGTAAACAGGTCTCCGGTGTGGATCCGTTTATTAATTGTGAACGGGAAAACGAAGTGTGACAGCTGGCACGTGGTACATTTATTATTCGTTTTATACGGTATCACTGAAATATTTATAATATTTTACGCGTAATCTACTCTTATTGGTTTGCTTCTCCATGATATTACAGTTCCGTATTTGAAAAACAAATAGAAATGCAATGTATTGGTGCTAAAATATAGTTATATATAGAAATATTTACTCAAACAAGCTCCACAAAAAAAAGTAATTAATGCTTAATTTACATATGTCAAAGATACAATAGATCTAAATACAACAGGTAAACACAGGTCCGTGACGAGTTATACGACAACCTTTAAAAACTGAACGAACTCCTTTCTACACGTCCGGCTTTTGGGCATGAACTTATTCATTATTTATTCCTTTCACTTTGTGAATGTGCCCACACTCAGGTAAACGAACTTCACTTTCAAAAATCTACTTTAACAACTTTGCCATACTGCCACAGGCTAAAAACGTAATTTTGACCATTCATTTCAAAGAAGTAAAAGCCGCCATGTCATAAACCAAGATGTTTTATGAGTGTTAGGGGGATTTCTGCTATTTTTACATTTGTTTGCACCTGCACAGACATAAAATTGTTGTAGTAGTATATATACTCTATCTATAGTTTATATAAATCGGAATTTCAAAACATAGTACGTCTTTCTACTTTCAGCAGTAGACTAATTTAACGCCATGGTTTATAAATAAAGGTACGAAAACTTTATTATTGTCGCACAAATCATTTTCACAAACTGCAATGGCATGGCTTCCACTGAATACAAATACAGGGATAATCCATGCAGCTTCCAATTGTAAACGCAATGCAATATTGAACATGGGGTAAGTTTATTTTCAGCTTTAGTTTGTAGAATCTTGTTGAATTTTAAATTGGGTTGGGATTTGCCTATTTTGATATTCTTAAAAAACCTGCAAAGGCATAACAAGAATAATATCAAGTCAATATTGAAATTAAAAACTATGTTACAATCAACGACATCAATTTTATTATTTTATTTATATTATTATTTAATTACCTGACTTGTTTCAAATCCCCAGGAGGTATAAGACAAACATGCTTCGAAATCAAGAGCTGGAAGACCTACAAGCATAAATAATAATATTGACATTTATTTGTATCTCCACGCTTTTTAACTGAAATTGAATTAACTTTATTAGACTGTGCTATAACAAGAAAAGAATATTATTTATGTTGTAGACTATTAAAAACATTGAACTTGAATAAATGTTTAAAAAATATTTACATCTTTTGACGCAGTAATTTAAACTGTAGCTAGTCGTTCCAGCCGAACTACCGGTAGACCATGGCAGCTCGAGTAGTGCTTGCACATTTGTTCCATGGAATTACAAACATGTCCACATTTTCTGCACACCTGAGTGTGTTGATTTTGATTCGGGATTATGTTTCCTGCACATTGGGATTTCTGGTGGGATTTTAAATTATGCCAATTCAAAAAATCACTGTCGCATTTCTGGCATTTGTATGGCTTTTCTCCTGTATGATTTCTTATGTGGTTTTGAACTTCATATTGCCTGTAGAATCGCTTTGAACACAAGTTGCACTTGAAATGCTTTTTCTTCAGGTGAACCATTTTGAAATGTCTATTCAGGACACCACGTTGAATAAACGACTTGTCGCATTCCTTGCAACTGAATGGTTTTTCTCCGGTGTGAGTCATTTGATGACACTGTAAGTTGTTACGTTGTGTAAATGCTTGACCGCAAATATTACATTTGAATGGCTTTTCCCCAGTATGAGTTCTTATGTGACGGTTTAGTGGTGATGAATGGGTAAATTTTTTCTGACAAAAGTTACATTTGTATAGTTTTTCTCCAACATGACTGCGAATATGGAAGTTTAAGGAGCTCGAGCTAGGAAAACTTTGCTGGCACATGTTACATTCGTATGGTTTCTTTTCATTGTGGATCGTCATCCGATGTGCTTTTAAATGATGACTTCGTGAAAATAGCCGATCACAGTCTTCACAACTTAATGGTTTTACGATGATATGGATGACACAATGTTGTTTTAAATGCGATTTATTCCCAAATGATTTTCCACACTCATTGCATTTGTATGGGCTTGTATTTTCGTGAATTCTTTTGTGGTTGGCCATCAATTTCTCCGTGGGAAAGTTTTTAGGACAAAGACCACACTTGAATTTTTTGTCTGCGTGAATTTTCAAAAAATGGTTTTTTACTTCGCCTTTTCGCTTAAATTTTTGCTTGCAATTTAAACACTTATAGGGCTTTTCATTGGAGTGGATTCGTTGATGAGACTGCAAGTTATATGCACGAGGAAACGATCTGTCGCAGATATCACATTTAAAAGATTTTCTCGTATGCGTTTTAACGTGTTTTACCAACTTGCTTTTGTCTTGGAAATATTTTTCGCAGAACTTACACTTAGTTTCTGGAGTTTCCATGTTTCAAGAATTCAACCTTTCAAATACAAAATATATTTTTTGCTGCTAAAGTTGTTTATATGAGTTATTGTAGTTTCGGCATGCACTTACGACTCACGTGCTCACGTCGTTGGTTGTGTATTCACTTTTTGTAAATAGCCACCACTGCACCACGGTAAAATGCGCTTTAATGGGGACAAGACGAACTTTCAAAAACCCATTTGAACTTTGCCGCCCGAACTGGCGCGCTGTGAAATTTATTTTTTAGTCGTTCCAAGGGAGGTCATTAAAGCATTTCAAATTTTTAAATATTCATTACAAACAACTTTAACAAGTAAACATACAAAGTAAGACAACAAATAACATGAGCCTAAAAAAGCAAATGTCTAAGCTATCACCATCCGCCTTAAATTTTTTTTCCAAAAAACTCCCGCACGGAATATCGGATTTTTGGTTCCAAAGGCTTGAAGTCAATCAGGAACATAGGCTCATTTACATGAATTTTTTCAAGTACATACACTTGAAGTTTTTGAGAAAAAGGCAAAAATCAACAACCTTAACCTTAACCACCACCATTTAGTTAACATTGCAAAAATAAAGTGGCTTCAGCGATATTTTTTGCATTGGTAATTAAATGGTAATTAAGGGTGCTCTGGTGTAGCAAACCAACACTAAACTGTAAATCCTTAAACAAGTTGCTCGGTGTGGCCTTTCCGCTGAGGAAATGACTTTTTTTAATTAAAAATATATAATAATAATAGAAAACTAAGGCAGCTCCTAATACCTAACGCCTGTACCCTAACTTCCTAACTCTAACTTCCTAACGCATTGGTCTATTTCCTAACTCTAACTTCCTAACTCTAACTTCCTAACTCTAACTTCCTAACTCTAACTTCCTAACGCATTGAACTTCTTCCTACCTTTCTAACGCCAACTCCTTCATGAGTGAACCTAACGCCAACTCCTTCATGCGTGAACCTAACGCCAACTCCTTCATGCGTAAACCTAAGGCCAACTCCTTCATGCGTTAACCTAACGCCAACTTCTTAACCCGTTAGTTTCCTTACGCCAACTTTTTAAGACGTTAAAATAGCGCCAACTTCTTAACCCGTTACCTTCCTAACGCCAACTCCTTAACAAGTTACATTCCTTACGCCAACTTTGCAAGGAGTAAACATTTCGAAGCATAACCGTTTTCCTAAATCACTCTTTCTGTACGCAAACACGATGACATACATACATGCCCGGAAAAAATCAATTCTTTTATATATTTCATTTCTTTACAGGTATTTATATGTATTCACATTGGAATGTTAAGGCTGTAAAAAAGTAAAAAAGTTACTTATTTATAATGCTACCAGAAATATTTTCGTATTTTATTCTTGTTGTTGAATTAAGTATTAATTTCAACACCAGCCACCATAGAGAAAAAGGTATCACACCACATGAAGTTAGAAGGTTTGGATTTATGGCAGCTGGCACTTGTATTTAGGGAATAAATCCTAAAATACCCCAAATTCCTGTCAATTTTTTAAATAATTGAGCACATTTTGTTTAGGAATAATAAACGTATGCTGTTAAATGTATGCTGTTACAGCGTACGTCTTCAATCTGTCCTCCACAAAAGTCGATATTCTTCAATTCTCGTGAAAAATGTTGTTACGATAAATGGCAGAGCTGTCCGAAATACATGCTCACAAATTTCAAATTACGAAATATATTTTTTGAAAAATTTAAAATACAAGTTACAAAATACATTTACTTTTCAGCAAAATACAAATAACAAAATACAAGATACATTTGATATTTTACAAAAATACAAAGTACTTTTGATTTTCTGCAAAATACAAATTTCATACTACATTTCTCATTTTGTGAAAATACAATTTACAAAATACAAAATACATTTTTCCCCACGAAAATTCGAAATACATGTATCAAACCTATGAAATTCATGCAAAATACATATTCAAAGCAACTCGTCCGATTTTCGTTTGATTTAGGATAAAAACCAATGAAATTGCGTTCAAGACGAGTGGTAAGTTGCAATTTCATTCAGTAAAGAAACTAAATAATATGTTGCTCGATGCTTAAAATTAAAATACAAACTATAATACACATTTTAAAATTAAACAGCTTAAAAATACAAATTACAAAATGTATTTTTAAAATCAAACAATTAGAAAATACAAATTACAAAATACGTTTTCAAAATCAATCAACGTCAAAGAATAAATTACAAAATACATTTTTAAAATCAGCAAACGTCCAACTACAAGTTACAAAATACATTTTTAAAATCAGCCAACGTCAAAATACAAATTACAAAATATATTTTTAAATTAGCCAACGTCGAAATACAAAATACATTTTAAAATTTGCTAACTTCAGCATACAAAACACATTTTATTATTAGTTTAATTATTAAACTTTAAAATACAACGTATTTGATAAATGGTAAGTGCCGTAATTATGACTATTTCCTAATATTGCCTTAGATTACAATTATAATTATAACTATTAAAGGCTGCTTTATATATATGGTTTAACATATTTTATTTGAAAAAACGAAAAGCTAAAATGGCATTGTCTGAAAAGTTCAACTTTAAAAAATGGGTTTTTTCTTTAACATTGTTTTAAAAAAGCATCATCCGAAAAGATCACGTTTTAAAACTTATCTTTTTGCCTAATTAAAGAAATACCAAAAACAACTGTACTCGATTCTTGATTTTATAATACTGTTTGAATATTAAGGTATATGAAATTTTATTACATTTTAATTATTTTATTAAATATCAATAATGAAAGAAAATGGATTATTTAAATAAAATGGAATGCTTAAAAATAATTCAATAATTGAATAAATTATAATTAAATAAAGTTGTATAATTACAAAAAATTAGAGAATTAACTAAAATTGGAGAATTAACTAAAATTGTATATGTATTGTCAAATATGTCGTGCCTAACCATCCTCGTATTGCTAAATTTTTGGGACTACCGAAAGTACATAAAGATGGAGTTCCCATGAGACCGATCAATGACTACAAATTTTCTTTATTCTACAACCTGGCCAAATATTTGAATTCCATAATTTCAACAACCTCCCAAGATTTTTGGTCATCTGTGAAAAACTCCGCCGAACTCATGGAAAAAATCAAATTTTTGAAAATTCCCCAAGACTCTGTTTTAATTTCTTTTGATGTCA
>JAQGAK010001280.1:0-36006 GCA_034696945.1 Lipothrix lubbocki | reverse complement strand
ACCTTAGTTTTCGATATGGAAATAGGTTCATTGTGAAGCAATGGGATTTTGCCTGACGGACAACAACAAGTGCAAAATATTTAGCAATTTTGCGAAATACGTTGAGAGGAAATAAGTGCATATATGTATTTAATATAAATGTAATGCAAATACAACGCCTCCAATTTTTTTAAAGTATTTGCAAGTTAAGCTTGCTTGGTTCTGTTTTGAGAAAAAATGAAAAATAATGAATAAGGGCTTGCAAAAGAAGCGTCGCTACAAAATTTGCGTGCACATGTGTCCGTGGCTAACACTTTCAACAAAAAGCAATAACCTGCTTAGTATTATTCTTGTATTTTATCTACGCTTTCTCCCATTTTACCCAGGGGGTTCTATATTTTATACACGCTTTCTTTTTAATTTTCCCGCCTTTCTTGTATTTTGCACATGATTTCTTTGGTTTTTCCAGATGTTTTTTAAAGTTGATCTTTGTAATTTATGTTTTTTTATATTTGTTCAGATAGTTGTTAATTATTTCACTTTTTTAATATTTTGTCTTGTTTCTAGAATTTTTTTCTGCTGTTTATTCTTCCTTTTAGCTTGCTAATATTTTATCTTGTTTACATGCAATTTCCACACACACTCACTCTCACACAATAGATATCGTACGTAAAGATTTTTCGGGATATAAAAGTTTACACTGTACATTTTACTTAAGCATTTTGCCGGTGCTTGTTAGAGAGAGCGGAAGCTTGGTGAAAGTAGACTTTCACTGCTTTTTCCCTCAGAATCGATGGCAATTGCTTTACATTCCATTAGCTGTACGACATGAGTGTACCTGGAAAAGAGGTTGTACATATGCTCGCTGATAATAGAGAATAGCCTTTCGTAGCTCTAAAATCCGGTAACGCATATATGTGTAATGTACCATGTACTTAGATAATGTATACAGCATGGACATATACACCATTACTTTTGTATATAATGTATTAGCGGGGTATGTACAAGTATACAAGTAGAAGTTTATATAAAGAACGGGTTTAAAAAAATCGAGCCTGGAATCATCAGTTTATTCCCATGACTTTAGGGGAGAGCGTCGTAAACGTGGAGAGAACACAAGTGCATTCTGCTTTATATCCCCACAGTACAAAAACCGTATATAGACAACTTCCTTGAGAATACAGACGATACACATCTACTAGTACACATGATACATTGATGGTTATAACTAAGCGTCTTTACTAAGTACTAACAGCACATACATAAGTGTACACAGCCATCTTCAGATCATGTATAAAAATAAAGGAAAGCGATTCCACGCATTTTCTTCATCATATGTTCCCTTTCTCTTTCACTTTTAAGTACACACGCATCTCCAGACGATCTTCAGACGACAGTCCGAACATATTCCTCTCATCGTCCTGCTACCTCTTTCAGTGTGTGCAAGGTCTTGATGTTCTTTTCCTTCTTTGAAAGTCGCCGTTCTTCCTGAGTCTCGATTTCTTTATGAGCAGGTTATAGTAAAGTTTACTCACCGTCTCGGTTGCATTTTGGAAGTCTCCGTTTCTTAAAGTTCCTTTACCGCCGCAGCTCGATTTACAGTTGTTGCTTTCTACTCGCAGTTCAAGCTATACAGATAGTTGTGCTGCTGTTTATAGTTCTTCCTGCCTGCACTCACTTATTCTCACCGTCTGTTAAGTCAGGGGGCTTTGCTGGATATATACCCGGTGTTGTATGCGTCTGTTGTGAGGATCAGAATAGGGAGTCAATTGAGTTGAATATATTATTTTAAAAAGGTGCTTGTCAGCTCGTAAGCTAATATATCTTGCAAGGTGGAGTGACAATGATACCGTAGGGACTGATCGGAATCCAAATCGCCAGCTTTCTTTGGACTTAAACAATCCTTGAAATTTCAATCGATCAGCCGATTTGCTTTTAACATTTTTTGAAATCGGTAGATCATATTTGTTTAGTTTAATAGTGTAATTTATGCATATATGTGTATGCATCTTTTATAAAGGTTGATATTATTTGTGTCCGCATCAATTTTAAGCCGTCCTAATGATATTAACACTTGTGTTCAGCTAGTATGTATTCCAGTGTTGAGCTATGTTATTAATATGCACATCAACGTTATAAGCTACTATGTTGCAAGTATGTTAGAAGTATGTGCACTAGCGTTAAGCTGTGTTACTAGTGTACATCAGTTTTAAGCTATGATACACATATGTGTCCGCCAGTGTTAAGCTGTGTTACTAGTATATACATCAAGGTTAAGCTATGTTACAAGAATGCTTACATGTATTAAGCTACGTTGCAAGTATGCACACATGTATTAAGCTACGTTGCAAGTATGCACACATGTATTAAGCTACGTTGCAAGTATGTACACAGGTATTAAGCTATGTTACAAGTACGTAGACATGTACTAAGCTATGTTACAAGTACGTAGACATGTACTAAGCTATGTGACAAGTATTTCCACAGGTTTTAAAAGTATGTACACGAGTATTAAACTATGTTACTAGTATGTACATCAATTTTAAACTTTAATATTCGCTACTAGTATTGTTATGCTATGCATTTAGGTATGTGTATCAGTGGTAGTCTAATGCTACTAGTACGTACGTCAATGTTACCAAAGTGCATGTTATCAAATGCATTTCTACTCCGGTCATCTCTCGAATTGAAAAATGACTGTAAAAACGCTCCCACGGCTGGGAATAATCCGAGGAAAACGTTCTTTGTAAGTGGATCGCTGTATTAATATGTGTGTCTAATAGTGAAGACATGTGCAGAAGTGCATACGAAATGCACTTTATCCCTGTCAGGTAATAAAGTCAACATTGAATATATGCCTGCGAGTTAACATTTAAATAAGTTAAATTGACTGTATAATTGAAAGATATATCTCTGGGCTTTTCCTTCCCTCTCCGGTACTTAACTTATAATAATGCACATAAGCTGCGAATGATGTTTCACTATTTTTCCTACTTTTAAAACCCTTCTGCGTACCTTTGTAAATTTTTTTATAACTATTCTAACCCTATTTACCATTTTTAACCTGTATTTTCTATTCTTTTATACTATGTCCATCCCACTCCTCCTTTTAGACAATCTTCAGAAGTATCTAGAAACTACAAACCATACATAAATACTTCAGAAACTGTAACTGTGACACGTCGCAATGAATTTCGTTTCTTTTTAAGAAAATTGTATTCTAGCTGCCGCTGTATCTTCAGAATGAGAGAGACTAACACTAAGGGAAGGAGAGTAAGGAGAATCTGGTGAGTTTGTTTCACTGGGAATATTTGCAAGTAGCAAAACTCCAACACACATCACAAAGAAGTTTGGGAAAGCTACGTACTACTATGGAAACTCTGAGAAAGTTTGTAACCCAGGGACATTCGTATCTATTTTGTTATTTCTCGTCGTCTCTCGTGGCCACTGTGTCTGTGTCTGTGTGTCACTACGCTCGCTGCCTTTTGGGAAGGCAAAAAATTGACATTAGTACCCGACAAGAAAAATGAGCCAGAAGGAGCTGACAATGACAAAATGTGTCGTCGTCAGAAGCCTAATAAAATAACCAAGACCGGGATGAAACATGGAGGATTGACACCTTGTCCATTTACATATAGACGATCCGACGATGCTTTTGCTGTGGATTCTTCAAAGTCGAGATAAAGGATTCGCGAAGCATGCTTGTAATTTTCTATGGCAAAAATTGAGGGACACATGTACGGACGGAGGGAAACAGGGAAAAATTGACGTGTCATTTTGCATGTAAATATGTATCTACTATGTGAAAGTATTTACACTTATGTAGGTTGCATGTGGAAGTATTTAAATAGGTTAGAGCATTGCTGCATATAAAAGCATTAAGTATCACTGCATGTAAAATACACATGGAGAGACATTATACAGAAGGAGCCCATGCAGTCAATGGGACGCGTAACTTGGATGGGATTTGAACTTCTCCGACGGCGAAAAAAATATTGAATCACACTTGGTTTGGTGATGGGCAGGCCATCGATAAAATCTCAATGGCCAAAGTTTCCCTCACTTTTCAATATCCAAAGGCTTCTACTGCTCCTGATAATCTTGACAAATATCAAACTTTAGCATAATTTATAATGGCGCAAGTGCATGTGTGCATATATTTTAGAGTATAGGCGGATATAAAGTAGAAGCCTTGAAAGTCCTGGAAGTCTTCCCGGGTTTTATGTATTTCCTCACACATCGAAAGAAATGCGAATGCATCCAAGCGAACGTACATTTTTGGGGAATTTTTGCGTTACATAAAAAGTTGCTTCCTTACAACTTCAATATTATTCTACTTCTCTCCTTTTCTGACCGAAACTTGCTCCTCTTCTTCGGATATTAACGTATGCAAGAATTTTCACGATGGTTTTATTGTCAAAATTGCACTTTTTATGGCATCAAGTTCAAGCGAGGAGGAAAGGAAAGTGAGAGTAGCAGGTTACGAAAGGAGAAAAATCGCTAAAGAAACTAGGAGAAAAGCTAAGGAAAGTAAACGAAACGCTAAAAAGTAGGGAAAGCGCGGAAGAAAGTGCGACTTACGCTAACGAAAGTGGACGAAAGACTAAAGGAAGTACAAGTAACGCCAAAGAAAGTGAGCAAAAAGCTTACGGAATGGAAAAAAGCTGGCAAAAGTGAGGAGAAAGCTAAAAACGTGTGAGAGAAAGCTTACAGAGAGAGAAGAAAGTAAGTCACAGAAAGTCTCGGGAATAGAGAAAGCTAAATAAAGTGGCGCATATTTGGTAAAGGCCGCAAAATTCAGAGCAAACTTTTGAACACTTTTGAAGCAATTTATTTTCACTTACACTTCCCCTTTTATTTTTTTACCATATGCATAAGTACACAAGACATAGAATCCTAAAGGAATTTATATCGTTTTGTTTTTTTTTTCTCCTAAATGCACCAAAACCCATTGACATATTTTTATGCTCCATGACTTGGAAATTCTGCTTTCCCTTTGCATTTCTCCTTGCCCCTGCGGTTTCTCTTTGAAGTTCTGATGAAAAACATGGCAATTGTCTCTGGAATTCAATTTATTTTCAAAAAATGCTTTTTGACTTCTGCTTTAAGAGCCTTGTTCACTTTGGTTGTAGTGAGTTTGGGAAATTGATATAAAAGTCTGTTTAATTTTATTTTTACAGTATGGTTTACTCTATACTTCTGAGGTTGCAAACTTTTAGTCGGCAAAAATCTGTAGAAATTTTACCTAAATTTAACAATACATAATCTTTGCGATGCTAAAATTCACAAACATAAATTTTCATCTAATTGCTGGAACTTGCTTTAGGCTAATTGATAGTTTTCTTACCTTTCACTTTCTCTTAAATAATTGTTAATTTTGGTTGCTGGATGTGCCTTTTTTTACTTTCTTTAGATTCCGATTTTCTTTCTTTCAAATTTATTTAAAACTTTCTCTTGACTTTTTTTTTACTTTCTCCAAATTTATTAACAACTTTCTATACTTTCTCTTCTACTTTCTTTTGGGTTTTTCTTAGTTTTTTCTTCGATTTTCTTTGAAATTTTTCACAATTTTGTCTAGTTTTTAAATTGGTTTGTCTAAATTGTCGTTTGCTTTTTATTTATCCTATTTTTGCTTTCTTTGGCTTTTTCTTAGTTTCTTTTATTTTCCAAAATTCCATCTTTCGTACTTTCGTTTACCCCTTTTACTCCCACTGCCTTTTCTCGTATTTTTGTGTCTCAGATAATTTATGACACTTGACTGGAACAAGAGAGAGAGAGACGTGACTAAGAATAACGGAATAAAAACTATGACCCAAATCCCCGAAGATGGTAAAAAAACGAAAAATAAGAAAACTCAGTTGAGCAGGCGTGAAAATTGTACGTATGTGTGGCTGTTGTTGTGTTTCCTGTTATTGTCGTTACTCTTCAAAGAAAATTTCACTTCCACTGGGCATTCAAGAAAGTAGCTTACAAATCTCCGGACACAAAACATGTACCGACATCTTACATATTAAAGCTTTTTCCCACTGACAAGCTATAATTCCATAGCGTTTTCTATACGCAAACATCACCATTGCGGACATTCCCACGCTTTTAATATTCTCCCAGCATTCGCCGCTCCGGAAATGCGTTTAAACTTGTGCGTGTATTTGAATTTGTACTGCGTAACTGTGTCAATATTTCTTTACGTTTGCTATGGGGGCGACTGTACAAATATCTTAACCTTCCAACAAGCATCTTTCACTGAAAGTATAAGCTAGCAGGCGTCTGTGTGTACAATTTCGGATGGCACTACTACTGCAATGGAGGACGTCACAGCTATATGGGCATTTGTCAAATTGCGATATTTCGCTGAACGAGGAAAGGAAATGTCCCTCGAACTGAAGTGACAGTCTAGGTGGAAGGTTATATTGGAATTCGTTTTTTCTCTGGGTTGCTTTGCCAAGCAAGCAATGCTATGATCTCTTATTTTGTCAAGTTCCTTTATATTTGTTTCTATGTTTTCCCTTTGGTTTCTTATATGTTTTTGAGTTTGTTTCCTATGTTTTGCGTGAATATATTTCTGTTTTTACCTTATTTCCCATGCTCTCACGTACGTTTTCTATACTTTCACGCAAGTTTTCTATACTTGCACGTACTTGTTCTATGCATTCACTATAGTTTCCTATGCTTTCATTATAGTTTCCTATGCTTTCACTATAGTTTCCTATGCTTTCACTAAAGTTTCCTATACCTTCACTATAGTTTCCTATACTTTCACTATAGTTTCCTATACCTTCACTATAGTTTCTATACCTTCACTATAGTTTTCTATACCTTTTCTATAGTTTCCTATACCTTCACTATAGTTTCCTATACCTTCACTATAGTTTCCTATACTTGCACGTAAGTTTTCTATACTTTTACGCCAATTTCCCCAATATTTTGTATGTAAGTTGCTTATGCTTTTTCCATACTTTCTCCACATTTGACAACGCAAAAAATTGAGTTTGCATATACAGAGTTTACACTGCTTAAAGAACTTTCACTCTCCGATAGCTCCAAAGTATTACGATCTACTCCCGCCACCGTTTGTCAATATTCAGGAATCCCAGAAGCAATGTAAAGAATGACTTTTTTCTTCCTCACATTGAGCGTTTTTTTTGTCCCAGACATTGAAACCAACTAGTATAACTTTGTTTGGTAGAATCAAGTGACTGTCACGAATATACAGCCGTTTGCTAGTATGCAAAGTTCAATATTGAAGCTCAATACTCTCGCAATTGCTTGAATCTCCTCAAACGAAAGGAATTTTCACACAGAGTCATCATGCGATATTCCATCGTGACGATTTTCCTTTTTCTATTCTTATTGATATTCTCCTAGCTGGTTTTTACAGCGTTTCTGAATTGATGTAATTTGAAATGTTTTGAGATTTTCTATAGCGATGGAGATATACAGATTTCCTATATGTCTGGATACGGAGATTCTACATATAAGGAGATCACAATATAAATAATAGAGGATTGAATTTGATAGTGCTAAAAGCATACAGCAATATCCACAACAGTTTTCCATTTAAATCTGTGTAATTTTGTGGAATAGAATAGAAAATAGTAACCACAACGATCCCGCCGAATCACGGTCTCCCTTGTTTTATTTAATGTTTATTATTGCCAATTGCCAGGGGCTCGCCAATGTATTAGTATTGCTTATGTACATGTACATACGTACCTACCACGGAAAAGTTGGCAGCAACGGGAGAGTTTGGCCACGAGAATATAAGTTTAAGAGTGCTACCGCAGATTGCAGAAAGTGTTGGGGAATTTTGAAAAATTGTGAATTGTGACAAGATTACAACATCTAGGGTTGAGTTATTGAAGCAATTCTAATTTACAGCTTCTCTAATATAGAATGTTTGTGTATAGGGCCAGGATATATAATATATAAATTTGATGCAATAAAAAAAGTCCAAAACATTTTTGGCTGCAACTGCGGTGTGTCTATCGAGGGTAAACCTTTGGAGGTTGTTTGGTAGAATCGGTGGCGAAGGATGGTTTTTACAGTGGCGAGAGTATAAATGTGGGGACGACGTAATTTTCTTCGTTAGATATATATTTAAGCATATGAAATAAAAAAAGAACGCAATGTATATTTATATATGTCATTTAAACGTATATTTTAATATTACTGAAAATGTATGTCGTGATAGCATTCACAATGTCCAATTTATTTATTATTATTTTTTAAATGATTGAAAAATACATTATAATTGGTTATAATAAGCCGTTTGGCTTCCATTTGAACATAGCGGCTGATGAAATCAACGTAAATCTTGCTTTTTTAACACAATTCTGGGAATATTTTGTTTTGCAAAGAAGTACCTCAATGTCTTGCAAGACGGTAAATTCTTTAACAATAAAGTGACAATGATGGAGTGTGTTCATGTATTTAGAAGATGACCGTTAATTTTTTTTCATTGCTTTAAAGATGGCGTCAAGTTTTTTAAATATGGCGTCAAGTTTTTAAATATGGCGTCAAGTTTTTTCAAGATGGCGGCAAGTTTTGTTTAAAGATGGCGTAAAGTTTTTTATTTGTTTTAAGATGACGTCAATTTTTTGGTTTTGTTCAATATATCGTCAATTTTGTTATTCAAGATGGCGTCAATTTCTTTTACTCAGGATATCGTCAAGTTTTTTATTCAATATACAGTCAAGTTTTGTGATTTTATTGAAGATGGCGGCATATAATTTTTATGAATAACACACTGATCATTAGTAATAATAATGTGAAATTGTTAATAAAATAAAAATGTTGACCGTGATCATTATTGGAATCATCTAAATACTTGATTTCAAAATGACCGCAATGCTCTCAACTAATTTAAAAATAGATGCTCGATTCACACATTAATTTTAATACAAATAGTGATGATATTAGTACAGTTATTCACAAACAAGCACAAAGCTTTTAAATTGATTTCAGTGTGGTGCATAAATTCCAATATGTACAAATGCTAAAATGGTTCAATGTATTGAAATTGATACTAAGAGGGCCGCAAAATTAATACTGTTTCCCTTTAAGCTGCCGATGAACGTCCATTGCCAAAATGGTGGAATGTAAATAATCCCACACGGGTTAGAGACATACGACTGTAGTGATTTTACTGCAGTAAAAAATTTGTGCAAGGATGAAACACCCTAATTACATAGGATTTCGCATTCTTTTCTATTGATTGTGAGTGGTTTTAGTCGTGGGCTGTTGTGGGAAATTGTAAATACGGAGCTTATAGAAATACATATAAATTAATGTATAAAAGCTCCTTGAGGTTTAGTAACCCACAATAAGAGCTTTCTCTTTTAACGTATATGTACGACATTCAATTACATATTATCCCATATATATGTACATACATACATAAGTATCTCATATAGCATGGAGCTTATATAACATGAAGCTTATATAGCATAAAGTTTATATAGGAGGGAGCTTCCTATATAGGGAAAAAGCATTATATAATCTAGCGTTGCATTAGGGAAAGCATAGAGAAAGCATTCTTCCCCCGCATTTCCGATGATATGAGAGTGTGGCCAAAGATATCCGAAGCAATTTTCCAGCAACTTGAGCCAATTGAAGTTTTATTGTTCCAATCAAAATGGAAAACGGCGAGGATGGAAGTCATGGAATGAAATGACCTGATAGCCTTAATGGCTTCGCAGTTCCACTCCGCCGTTGCATTCATTCGCATTGGCTAATAATAAAGGCTCTATAGTTTCACTTCTTTTCTCTTTTTTTCCCTCTCTCTCTCTCGTTCTGAAAATCCCTCCACTCTTTTCGTTCCCCCAAAATTTCTCTCTTCTTTTTTTTACTCTTTCCCCGCACAAAACGTCCCTTCTTTTTGTTCTGGACGGCTTTCCCTCCGCCGAATTCACTTCTTGTTCTTCCTCCTCGTCTGGAGAAAGCCAAGGGGACACACACTCTGAGAGCCGTAGATGAGTGAGTCAAGAGATGCGGAAAGCCCCACACTCGTATTTTTTGGTGTGTAAAAGTAATCCGTAAGTGCGGAGTGGAATGAAAGATGGAGCATAATATAAAGATACATGGTGCTGGGGGGAAAACACTGCGAAAATCTTTGCAATTGCATTAAAATTTATTGCCAATGAACTCATACATTATTTTCTCCCGCTTTCCCTTTTCTTCTTCTGTCTTACCCAATTTCCACGAGACAACGGCCCAGGCGTGAGGGCTATAGGAGGCTATATACAAACTTATCATTTTCGCCTCTCGTGCCCTGAATTGTTTTGGCTAAGGCTCTGTTTTAGTGCAAGTTGTAAGTTTTATGTTTTCATAAAATAAAGGCTTTGCGCCAAGTACGCATTTATTTAGTTTTCACTTTTTTTTCCTTCGAATTTTACGTGTGCACGCACTCTTAGTGTTTGTTTATTTTTTGACGGAATTTCAGTCAACGCGTTTCTTTTTTTTCTTATTTTCTGTTTTCTTTTCTGGAATTAGGGCTGCACTTCTTTAAATGAAAGTTTAAGGTTTGAGGGCTTACATTTTCGAAAATTTCCTTCCATTACGAAAAATTTTTGTTTCTTCTTTGGAGAATTTTCTTTTCTATTTTAGATAATTTTTTCTTCTATGTTAGAGAAATTATCTATTTTCGAGACTTTTTTCCTTGTATTTTGGAGAATTCTATTTTCTATTTCAGAGAATTTTCTCTTCTATTTTAGAGAATTTTCTCTTCTATTTTAGAGAATTTTCTCTTCTATTTTAGAGAATTTTCTCTTCTATTTTAGAGAATTTGCTCCACTATTTTAGAGAAATTTTCTATTTTCGAGAATTAACTTTTCTATGTTCGAGAATTTTCTCCTCTATTTTAGAGAATTTTTTCCTAACTTTTACAATTTTTTTAAATTTGCTTTTGAATTTTCTTTTCTATTTTAGATAATTTACTATCCTTGTACTCCAGTTTCAGCTTTCACTGCTTTTATTCATAATTTATAGGAACTGTGGTCTGGAAATTGTGTAGAAAATATTGGAAAGTGTTGACAATATTTATTTTGTATTTCCTGGAATTTGTTCTTTCTCAAAACTGCTATTGGCATATTATCTGGAGACTTATTTGGTATTTTACAGTATAAAATTTTGGACAAATTCCTAGAAAAAAAAGCCAAAAAGAAAAGCATTTACTATAGCTAAACCAATCTGGCGCATGCGGTGGATTCAAAACAAATTCGAAGGGAAAAAATCAAGTGTAGAGAGGAAAAACCACGAAAGGCTTTACCTTTCTTAGCCTGACTAAATGTGTCTGTACTATATAGCTTCCCAAAGGAGAAAAGGGAGCATACATGACCAAGACCCGGGAAAGTGTAAGAAGGTGACATTAAATCCTTGCCTGTGGAACTTCTAGTAGTATATCTATATGTATTTAAGTTGGTTTGAAAGCCGCTGAAAAATTCTGGAAGGAAGAGAAATTCGTGCCTTGCAGACCAGCAGACCACACATATATCCTATACACATAAGAATTACGTATAGAGCAATTCTGACCTCCCCAACCTTTGGCTTTTCTTTTTTTTCTTCCCCAAAACTACGTTTTCCAAACTATTTCACGTACTCACATACTTGATTTAACACGGGAACTATAGGACATATAACCATTCCGAGTGTGTACTTAAGTATCTATTTTCTATAGCATAGCATAGGAGAGGATCAGAATCTTCAGAGAGGAAGCTTAGAGCCAGAGCAGAAATGTTGGGAGGAGAAGTGAAATTGTGAAAAGAAAGCTTAAATTGATGCGTGGGACAAAAAAAAGTTATAAAATTGTGGAGGATTTCTTATTATTCTGTCTGCCCATACAGTTCTTCTTCTTATTCTTCCTCTTTTTCTCCTTTTTTTCTTCTTCTTCTTCGGAGGATAAATACTTGCCCGCGTATTATTCTTCCCTTGTATATTTATAGTCATCCTTGGCCGTATTTCATTGGCAGGGAACGGCAATCAAGTATAACTTATTAGGGGAGAGCAAAATAAAAAACGAGGGCTTTACAACTTTTTTCAATTACCCAGAGTAGATTTAAATCGGGATTTATTGTCAAATTAAATTTTTATAATGAATTCACTCCACTTTTTTACAGTCTTTTACAAGGAATTATATATGTATAATTATGAAGTCCGTACTGCTCTTGTACATCTCGAGGGGAAAAGCTTGAGTTTAATTCCGTTTTTATTTTATTATTATTCTTTCATGTGCAGAAGTACGTCCTTAATGTTATTTCTTAAAGTTTCCCTACGCTAATTTTGCAAGAAATTAAAACTGATTTATTTTGATTTTCAAACGACTTTTTTTCATTTTCTTGCAGAGTTTTAATGTGCATTTCTGTTGAGCCCGAAATTCGTTTAGCATTTTAAAAATCGGATTAAAATCAAAATTAAAAACCTGTTTTTTATTAAAATCAAAGTCATGTCCACCTGGAAATTGTCTAATAAATAGCGACGGCTGATCATGTGCCCCAATTCCCAGTTGACTTTCCTCTGGTCAATTTATTTCCAGGCCCGTATCTCTATACTTTAGTGGTATGTGGAGAAGTAATGTGTAAGTTAAATTTTTCGATCCACCGATTTAATCTCCCACGGGATCATATATGGGAATTATCCAGGATGGAGACCATAGCGAGTGGAAAGACGTGTTGGTGGACAACAGCCGCCCCAACAAAAAACATTTTAAATGTCTGACACGTTTCATGTCGGAATCAGAAAGCTTGGGAGTTGATATTATTTTTGAGAAATATATGTTTACTTACATATATCACAATTTCTCTTGCGGCAGAGCGTGAGGTAAAAATCAATAAATAAAATATAAATAAGACCTGAACGGTTCGTATCTCCACACTCTCTAGAGTAATTAAAATGCGCGCCGATTGGAAAGAAAATTCAACGGAAATTAAATTAGGGTTCTTACTAATCGTTGTTGTGCGCTATACTACATATTGGATATATATTTGCAATCTTCCCTTTCGCTAGAGATTCGATTCCGGAGATAGTTTCAAAATTAAATTTACCTTCTAAATTTATTGCCACACCAGTCAAGTGGACGGTAAAGGTGAACCCAAGTATGCCTAATTTGCTTCGGGTGCCCGGGAAACTTTAACTTCACACATCTGTGAAATATCAAAGCTTCAGGTATTGGTAGATGTTCCATAGCAATGATAAATTCTTGGTTGCGTTTGCGGGGGTTAATAATTAAATTACTTTCTCTACAGACGACAGAAAATTTACAAATGTTTTCCTTCCTGTTTTCTTATCGCGACATTTAAATAATTTGTTAAATTTAATTTTAAGTATAAATACTGTTTTTTTAAGAAAAAGTATATGCAAATTTAAAATTTTGTATGAAAAACAGGGAAATTATATTTATTTTACAATTTTCACCAACATGCGAACAAGTATTACAAATTTAAACGAAAAACACACATAAATACCTTATTTTGAATACAAAAAATTCTGAAATATAGTGAATTTTAAAACAAAAAATACACGGAAATCCTACCATTTCTGTTTTCAAAACCAGCTAATGAAAACTTGTATAATTATAAAAAAAACAATGGAAATGAAATTAAAAACGAAATAGAAAACCAATGAAAATACAAATGAAACACCCAAAATCATTTATTTCCCAGAATTCCCCCCTTTGAAAATTAGTCGTTTACGGAAGGAGAAAAGACGGAGAATATAGGAAAGAACAGGAGGAGAAGCTGTAAGAGTGCGAGGAAAAATTTCATTAACTCGGAGTCCAGGTTTTTAATTAATCTCCGGAATGTCACATAAATTACCTTAATTATATCCAGGTATATTCTGTTGTTCTGCTGCTGCTGCAGTCGGCGGAGGGAAGCTATAAAGGGAGACAACAAAGCAATGGTTTGTCTTGCCAACTGTTCACTTTTCTAGCTACTAAATTACTCTCAACATTCCTCCACACTGCTTCCTGCTGTTGCTGCTGCCTGCCTGCCTGCACTGGCACAACGATAATAATATTTCTCTTTGAGATAATACTTCTCCATTATTGCTCTTAATGCACCTACATGTACATACGTACATTTCATATGTACATAGTATTAGCTGTGTAGGGTCTGTCTTTTCTAAATGTTCCAACACTTTATTTTTTACCTTCCGCACACTCTCTACATGTACGTTATTACCATAAACTATACTATTTCACAACAACAACAATAAGTGATGCTCTTTCCAGGATTCTTCTCTTCTTGTTATTATTAGCGTCGTCCCGGAGTCGAAATTATAGCCAAACATGTCTCTTTAAATACTTGCGTTTTAGCTTGTTTCAAAGGCTTCAATTTATTTTACATTGCAATACCTTACATATGTACTGGCATGTTTAGGCTTATATAAGCTATATTACATATGCCTATACATGTATGAGCATTGTACATAGTTTGTATATACTTGTATAAGCATAGTACATAGTTTGTTTATACTTGTATAAGCATAGTGAATAGCTTGTTTATACTTGTATATGTATGTACTATATGTTTAAGTATAGTAGGTAGTATTTATACACTTTTAAGTATAGTAGGTAGTCTTTATACACTTTTAAGTATAGTAGGTAATATCTATACATGTTTAAGTATAGTAGGTAGTATCTATACATGTTTAAGTATACTATGTAGTATCTATACATGTTTAAGTATACTAGGTAGTATCTATACTTGTTTAAGTATACTATGTAGTATCTATACATGTTTAAGTATAGTACATAGTATGTTTACACATGTATGGGTTCACACACAGTGCATATGTATATACTTGTTTGAGTATAGTACATATGTACATCCATGTCCAAGTATATAGATGTGCACATATTTGTTTGAGTATAAAATACATATCTACATACTTGTACAAGTATACAACAAATGAATACATGCACAAGTATATAGCACATAAGTAACTACATGTACAAGTAAATGGACAACATTACATTACCCATAATTAACTCCGAACTAAGTCAGTCGACCTGAACGCTTTTTCCAGCTGCAGAAAAAGAGAGAAGAAAATTTTTCAAATGTAAAAAATAAAATGTATTATTTTAACTACAAAGAGCAGTGGAAACAATGGTTTCGGAAGCATGGTTGAAAAGTTCATTGAGCTTCGCAACTGACTGACGAAACAATCACACATGTACGTACATAAAAACTTTTCTATTTTTTCCAGACATATCTCTTCTCGCTTTCAATTTTAATGAGTACTACAAAGTACAAGTTTCTCAATGCACTTTTGTTTCAATGAGCTCCAGAAAAGTTATCCCTTTTTCCTTTTCCTCTCATGCGCTTCCATGTTTAAAAATATAGGATACATGTACTCTGGCTTGCAAAAGACGAGCTTTGTTGTAATAAATTAAAAAATAGATATGTACACTGGTACACTATGTATTGAAATTACAGAGGTAGATAATTAGTAATAAATTATAGGACTAAAATGCATGTAAAGCATTGTAGTAAATGTTACAAATATCTAGAAAACTTAAAATTGTAAAATAAAGTGAAACTTTGTTTCACAAGGAAAGCATTGTTTCAAAGCTCCGATAAAACATCACAGCAAAAACCAAAACAAAAATTCATAAGCGGTCAAATTCAGAAATACAATTTAGCAAGTAAAGAGAATGTATATAAGCACATGATATGATAAATTAAGACAATGCTTCTCTACAAGTTGAGTAGATATGATAAGTTTCGTATTTATGTAAATAAACCAAGGAGAAGGGGCCAAAAGAGATTGGCCGTCTTGTAGTTTTAAGTTTCCACACACTTTGAGTGTCCTCTTCTCGGGCTTCAAGTGTGCAATAGCCTTTGCGTATAAAATTAATTTTCTCTGGTTGGTTTACGAATTCATCTTTGTATGAATAAACATTGCTCACATGTTTTATAAACAATCAGAACAACTTTTCTGGATAACTGCATAAAACTCGCGGCGTAGTTCTGGTATACGCAGTAGAATACTTTTGCAACTAGTAATCATTCAACCTTTATTGTTCTTTAAATTTCTTGGAGATTTCTGTTACAAGCCCCATGGCATTTCTGATTTTTCGCTTTCATTACTGTTTGTATAACCATATGCATTGCTGAAATTTTTCCATGTTTTTTATACTTTCTGCCAAGTTTTGAAACATAGCCTTTGGGTTTGTTCTGTTGAAATTTAAATTGCATTTCTTTTAAAAATTTAAAAATTTTCTTGATAATTTAAATTGTTTATTTATTGTGGCAAATTTGAATTAAGTTATAGTAAAAAAAATTATAAAATATATTTTATTTATTTAATAAATGACGGGAAAAATTAAACTTAATATTATGGCGAATATTTTAATTGAACTTCAAGTGCGATTTTACAAGGCCGATGTATATAAATTAGTTAAAATTTGACACGTGAATATAATTAATTTTTAATGTTCTTTTGCTAATTATCCCCATCAAGAAAAATATCTTGACGTGAAATTCCGGGCCACCGACGAGCCAAAGCATTACCAAGGAGTCTGAAAACGATATCGTTGCACATTCTATGCTAACTTGTCTGTAGGGATGTTCCATCTTCCATCTATAGTGAAGCTATAGCTAAGTATAGATAGCTCTAGATATAACTATAGATAAGTATAGTTAGCTCTAGATATACCTATAGATAGCTCTAGATATAACTATAGATACTTATATAGCTATAGTTATAACTATAGATTAGCTATAGTTATAACTATAGATACTTATATAGCTATAGTTATAACTATAGATACTTATATAGCTATAGTTATAACTATAGATAGAAAGAACATTGCCGCCCTGTAATGAAGCTTGGTAAGTATAGTACTCTACTACTATCTTACTTAATGCAGCTGGATTATTTTCCATTTAAATAATACAAGTATATTGCTACATACAAGTATTGAGTGTGTAGTGTACTGCCTGTAATGCAGTACATAAAAGTTTATAGGATATGGAAATGCAGCTCTCCGAGTAGATGACTGCAGCCTATCCTATCCTACATGTTTGGAATTAGCATTGTGGGAATTCCGGAGAGGACGACAGGAAAGAGCGAGAGTAAGGCTAGCAATGAGCAAATAAGGACAAGGTTTGTTGTACGGAGTCACTAATCGTAAATGGTAATAGGAGCTTCTACTATTACGGACTCACTACACCAACACAAATTACATTTGACTACGTTCTAAATTCCCAAGTTCTTTCTTATTATTAAACTCCGACGGACGACGGAGAGAGCAACATGCCGACAACAGCCTTGTTACACACTTACAAACGATACGGTTACTGCCAAACAAAACACTACTGACACAAACTGAATTTCAACACATTTATCCCCAGTCTACTTTAGCCAACCTTAGGCCCTCAACCTTGTATTTTACTTGTCGTCCGCTCCTTCCTCGCTCTTCCGACAAGAGGAAAACAATGGGAGGGGGGAATTACTCTTGTTTTGCTTTACTTAAACTTGTGAATTGTCTCGTCTTATATTTAGCTCCTTTTACGCATACAAAACTACTGTACACAAAAATTCTTTCATGTCGTTTCCACATCCACGCACTTTTATCACATAGCTCCAGCATTGCGTCAGTATTATCTGTAAATAAATACAGCAAATTCGTGAGAAATGAAGTACAAGAATACACGACAAATTGGGAACAAATTTCGAGCTATTGAACACGATTTTAAAAGTTATAAAAAATCCCGAAAATTTTTTTAAATTATAAAAAACACAAAAGTCAGTAAACAAATTATAAAAAATATTGAAGAAAAGATCCCAAAAAACTTTAAATATTAAGAAAATCCAAAAAAGTCCCAAAAAATTACAAAAATCGCAACAAATTATTTGAAAAATCACAAATATTCCAAAAATAAATGAAACCTGGAATGTAACATTTACTGTAAAAGTAAAATAAAAAACTCAATTGCAATGTTCAAAATGCCTCCAAAATTACAGCAGAACATATACACAAATGCAGTAAAATCCATCTTTAAGTATCTCCAGACAAGTACAAACAGCTATTGGAAACGTGATTAAGTTTGTTTTTACTATACGACAACTTGCATCGGACGGAAATGAAGATCCGAAGAAGTATAATTACATGAAATTATATCATGTGTACATAGGAACTTGATTTAAAACCAGAATAACAATTTAAATCTCGCTGGAAACGAGCATTCCGAGGATGCTCCTGTGCATTTTAAACCCCAGAAATAGTGCCTTTCCATAAGAACTCCTGACATCTGAGTATTTGTACAAATTGGGGAAATATCTCACCGGAGAAGAGGGATTTGGATTTGGTGGGTAAACAGCAGTTTTTTGTAATAGGGGAAACAACATGGTTTACGAGATTCTAGAATTTAATTCGTTTTGTGGATTTTCCTTTTTTGGATAAGAAAACTCCATGGTTTTCATTTGTTAATTTTGAATAATAAAGATTGTAAATAATCATTTATTTAATTATTTAAAACCAAAAGAACTATTGTCGTATCTTCAGGTTTGAAATTTATGGATTTTTAACAGATTCGCTGATTTTTCGTAAGAAAAGCATTAAATAGCTGAACGGTTTCGGGTCTAAAAACAGTTTTTAATCTTACTTTTTTACATATAAAAAATACACTTTACTTTTACATATAGGCAGAAAGTAATTGCGCGTCCTTATTTATGTTAAAAGCAATGCAGAACTGCCGCTTAATTTTCGACTCGGAAATGTGTTTACTCAATCTGGGTTGACAGTCATGTGTTTCGTAGGATTGTGGGAATTGTACGCACGTGCTTGAATCATCATCGTGTATAAAAACGGGGGATGGGAAAAAGTCAAATGGAGATGTTAGAAGTGATGTTTGTATTTTTGGGAGCATAGCGCCCGGACGGAATAAAATACTTTGGGAAGACGTCCCAACCAATTTTCATCTATGAGTGTGTAACTCTCTGCGTACTATACATGGGATGTACATATAAACATACTCAATATGGGATACACACATATACACACTCCATATGAGATACATAAATATTCATACTCTATATGGGATACACATATATACATACTCTATATAAGGTACACATGCACACATACTCTATATGGTATACATATATAAACATACTCAATACAGGATATACCTGTAATACATACTCAAAAATATACGTATGTATATACATACATACTATACATGGGAAGTTGTCGTTAGTCGTTAAAAGCAGGAAAAAGCGAGGGCCAAAAAGGTTTTTACTCAATGACTTTTTCCATGTTATATTTATGTATATATTTACTACTTCTCCCGAGTTCCTCAGATGTCTTGTCATTAAAGTGTGTTGGTGCGAGGTTTAGACATGCAGGGCATTTTATAATGCGGAATATTGTTGCTGTTTATTTTGTATATTGACAAAACGGTCTATTCTATATTAACATTATAGAACATGCCTTGATCTTACACAAACTTATTTATATACTCACAACTTCTATACATGTTAATACATGCAACATAGTTTTTATATGGGAGATCGTATTTACAAGGGAAATCTTATTTATACAGGAAATCTCTCACTCAGGATGCATAGATTTTGTATATAAATTGTCCTGGTAAGCAGAATGAAAATGTTCTATAGAAAATTAAAATGTTATATATACCTTTGGATTTTATATAAGAAAAGCTTGTGTGTATGTGTGCTGTATGTGGCTCGAAAGGCTCACTTTGTCCTAAAATGCCGATACATATCTATTAGGGAAGAGAAGAAGTCGGAGCGTTGCGTGCATGAATGGCAAATGAGCTTTGGTAATTACAATCTGTCAATCTGCTCCTGCTCTTGAACTTTCACAGGGTCTCAATAGCGCCCATTGACATCCTCACAGCTCGCAGCAACAGTAATAGCCGAGATTCATAACATAGGTATGTATATGTACATATTTGGTTTATATACCTTTCTGTCTGATTACTTCTTATATACTTGCTGCTGCACTTACCCGTAAGTTTCCCTCGAAATCCCATGACTAATTTTGTTTCATACGCCCGACCCAAGGAATTTAGTATAATTATATAAGCTTACTATAGATACTTGTGCCATTTAGTATTGCACTAGTACAGATTGTATCTACATAGTTTTTCCTATGAAAGAATTTGTATTTACATATACATGCAGTGTACATATTTAATTATAGTATAAGTATGTTTACATATGCGTACCTATAAATAAGCACTATATATTATAACAGTATTTATAGCTTTTGTTTATAAAAATGCAAACTTTTATCGAGCAAAGCTCTATCACAATTTCATAATGTTGTGAATATTGGCGGTAAAATATTTGATACTTCAAAGTTTCCAAGCCCCGCAAACGTCAGAAACTTTTGTTGTACGTATACAAAGAGTGTTTAGCCCGGCGTGCGTTCCCTTTTATAGTATTTTTTCAAGTATGGGGACAAATTAAGCGTTTGTAATTATAAGCTCCGATATATACATGCATTTTTCCCTGTTTCCAGATAGCATTTATGCTACACAGTTTGTATACCTATATGTATACGTGCATGGGAATATACAGCGTTGAAGGGTATAGTTTTGTAAAGTATAAGGGTGGAGCATATGTGCCGCATTGTATTTTTGTAGTCGGGTGATATTGCAGAAAAAAGTTAGAAAAGAAACTTTGAACGTTTGATTTATAGCTGTAAGCTTGTTGAGAATTGCAGGTTGTCAAATTTGACTTGAAATAACGCCGTCATTTGAGGAGAACAACTAAAAAAAGGTTGATATGAAAATCTATATATCTGTATATGTGAATTTTCTGTGAGCTGCACATGCAAAACGTTTCTATTTCCATGTATAAAATGCAATTTTTATGCTAACATTTGTGTAGTCTTGTATGGATTTTTGTATACATTTTTTGTTTTATATGTATATTTTTGTATTTCTCATGTACATTTCTGTGTTTTAAATATATATTTCTGTATTTGCCGTGTATATTTTGTATCTCATGTATATTTTTGATACTTTCAACGTATTTATAGTAATATTTCCTATTTGTTTTCCTATATTTTGATACTTGTGTGCATGTTTGTGTACATAGAAACAAACCTGCAAAAGTAACGTTATTTTCAATGGAAATCGCTCCTCAACAGTGGATTTGCACTGTAAATGCATATATCTCCATATAATCCTGTACAACTTCAAGCAAAAACAGTCCGAAGTGTTCCAAAAAATAAGTATAAGGAACATTGTTCACATTGATTGAAGTGAAAAATGGGTGCAAAAAACAAGATAAAATAAAGGAAATAATTTAAAGGAAGTTTAGTTTTCCTTGCTTCCAACCGGGTGGCGGACTGTAATAGGCATTACCTTAACATATACATACATGCATATCTATATGTATGCTTTATTCTAGATAAGTATGCTATTGCTCCGACAAGCAGGTTGTTATTGCACTTTTGGATGACAAGGTTTTCCTCTTAATATATTTCCGTCTCTCACGTGTGACACGTGTTAGTGCTATTCAGGCTGCTAAACACCAGTTCATTAATCATTTCCGAATTCCGAATCCTTGCAGATAAGTCATAAGCTCCGCTTTAACATGATGATGATGCTTTAGTTGTAGCAGTTATCATCATTTGGTTGTGTATGTGTCTACATGCGGTGTATACCTTCTTCCGGTGTATTTGCAATATATCTTACTATATACATATAGTTTATAGGCTTTTGTCATACATATGAGCTTTTCTATATATAGTTGAGGTTTCTAATGTTATATTCCAAACTTCGCACGATGTTAGTTTTATGTAATAGAGCTATAAATATATGTGCACGTAGTTAGGTATGTACGTATAATTGTTATAGCTGCACTGTTTTAAGTATATGTACATAGTATGCACATATCCGTCAGTCCTCCCTCGCTGTTGTCGGCATTACTACATCACCAGTCGGTCCCATTATTGATGATGATTTCAATTCCCAATCTTTTCATTCTGCCAACTTGTTTCAACTTAGACGTCCTAATCCTTAATGTGAGTCAGTTCTGACGGTTGCAGTCACTCGGGCCGTTTTAGTTCTGCAGAAATCTATGCCAGTTATTGTGTTACTAGTTACTACGGAAAAGCATATGGGGGTTTTTGAAAAATTGATCAATCAACTATAAGAAGCATATAGGAATCATACATTACAGACATACAAATCTTATAAAACAGAAAATCAGGATATAAGGAACTATATAAATCGTATAAAAAAGCTAAAGAAATCTTATAAAAAAGCTATAGAAATCATATAAAACACTACGTATATAAATCGTATCACAAATGAGCGAAAACAAACACAAAACAATAGCAATCAAATCAAAAACTGTAGAGATCGTGTACAAAAATGTACTAAAATAGTATAAGCAACTATAAAAGAAGTATAAAAAGTAAAACAAATAGTATAAAAGACTGAAAATTGCTTCAAAACTATAGAAATCATATCACAACCTAGAAATCAAGTACTGCAAACATGGAAATCATATAGCAGTTATGTAAAAAATTGAAATCAAGTATTAAAGTCTCATATGTCCTCATGTGGATTGCTCTAACTAAAGCAACCTTGAGATCAATGTCAATAACATAGCACAATATCATTCAAACCATTCGCTGTAGCAGCGTTAGCGTTTTTGTAACTAGTAATAACGAAGTAAATTTTCCAGGATCAATACTTTTTGGATACTGAATTCCTAAAATGAGAGCTCTTTGGAGTATAAAACCCTGCTGGTGTAACTGCGGAACAGCATTGCTCCTTCTTCAATTTTTTGTCGCTTCTTCTTTTTCTCCTTTCGCACTAGAAATTCCTGCCATTTAGGGAAATGATGTTAGGTTTAAGTGCTCGAGGATGGCTTGCTGCGCCTTGGAACGTTGGAAGAGGACAAGGACGACTAACGTTCCAATGTGTATTTAACTATACATATCAGATATAGAGATCATGCATATGCTATTTATGTAATGTACTATAGAGTTAGGCTATGACGATATGAGATTATGTATTTATTTATATTAATATAGCGATACCGATATGCGATCCAGAGTTTGCATTTACTCAGAAGATCAGAGAGGAGATATATAAGGATATAATAGGAAGGTTGACGTTGAAAAATCAGTTTGAGCATCTCATGCTGGAGCATAATGTTGTCATTCGAGAATTTTATGACTCCCATAAACACCCGATGCAGGAGCGAGTGTCGTTAAAAGTGGGGAAACATGACTCTACTCAACATATTCTTATTTGAGCAGCACTTTCCGGAACCGCATATGTTTGCAGTAGAAGAATAAGAAAAAAGTAGAAGTAGTAGGAGCGTTATTGTCAGTCTATACTTTCAAGGTTTCAAGTCATTCTTTAATGCTTGCTCCGGCATTTGTACAGAGAGTGAGTGAGAGAGAGAGAGAAAAAAAAAGAGATAGGAAATCGAGTTTGTTCAGTAAAAGAAAATACTCTTTTAAATGAGACTCATACTTTCCATTCTGTGACTCCTTCCCAATAGCACCACCGCGCACCATTATCCTCCCAAATTCGTCTTGCTCGCCGGAGTAGATATGGGCTCCAAGTGTTTGTTCTCCTTCCTTTGTATCCAACAAAATCTACTGGAGAGTCAATTTTCGAAATCATGTTTTACCATTTTTACCGCCTCTTTGCTCTTGAGTGGCAGACCATTTGCCAAAATATTCTTCTTTTTTCTCCATACTTTTAACAACTTTTCCTATTCCTGTACAGCATTCTCTTGTCTTATATCCTCTTGTTTCCAGCTTTCCTCTCTTGTTCTCAATTCTTGTTATTTTTCTATTAACCCTTGTATAGCAAGCCTATTTCCCTATAAGCTTCTTTCTTTAACGACAATTTTCTCTCAAGGTCTTTTCCCTTTGTTGGTGTGAATTTGCCTTTGGAATTCTTTTTTCTTTATTTTTTTGGTTATTTCCTTATATTCTCGAGCATTATTTTTTTCTATTAAATTTACTACTTTTTACAGTTTATTTTAATTTTAATTTACTTTTTTTTAAATCAAATAATTATTTTATTTAATAAATTAAATTTAAATAATTCAAAAACTTTAAACCATGTTTTTCAATTAATTCTTCACGTTCTACCCATTGTTGTCATTTTTGTGTGACCTAATTTTTGTTCTGAAGTTTGTCCAACAAAAGTTAAAAATACCTGCTGTCTCTACCACCGAAAATCTTACTCGCAAATTAATCAAGGGTAAGCTATAACCCTAAGTAATACTTACGTAAATCCGAACGGCGTTCCCGGGATTTCCTTTTGTCATGTTTGGCTTCAATCTTGCGGCAACTAATAAAACCCTTGTAAATCCTAATCCACCATGGCTTCCTTCTATTGTTTGAGGGAATTAGGATCGCTGTCAATATGTAGTTTCTACTTTATCTGTACAGCCAATAAGAATAAGATTTCTATACTGTGTATATGAGCTATATTAAATTCAATTATTTTGCTATCTATATCCAACCTTAGTAATTATTTTGCTCTATTCGCAACCAAGATCTGCCTCAAGGATTTATTTTCTTGTATATGTGTTACACTGTCTACATTTGTATTTCTAATATAATATTTCTAATGTATTAGCCCAGGCAATTCTAATGTCTCGGCCGGAAATGCTGTCCTAATAATTACACTATTAAGACTTCCTGTATATTATGCTGAATTATACAGATAATTTATGGAATCTCCCAATGTAAAAGGAAGGTCGTGTTCCTACTACAGAAAACTACAATAGGTATAACTATTAGAGCTTCCAGAACAGAAAACTATGTTAGTAGAACTAATACTGTAGAACATTTTTGCATTACGGCAACGCGTGGGGTAATTCCCAATTTCCACCTGTAGACTTCCCAGGGGTGCAGATTATCCTCAAAGATTAGAGCAGTCAAATGTAAGCCTGTTCAGGCTGTAAAAACATATGGATTGAATAGTTTGTTTTCCTTTAGCTTTGTTTCCTTTGAATTTTCTTGTCAAATGCTTTTTTGACATGCTTTCTAATGGTTTCAGGTTTCAGCTTTTTCATTTCTTTGAATTTATCTTTTACATTTTTGAAATTAGCCAAAATTTCATTTTCCATTGCATTGCCGATGCCATAATTACTAATAATTTCAGTAAATTACAAGAAGTGATGAAATTGCTCAAGAGAATTCCATTTACTTTTGTAACAGATGAGCTTCTGTTTTCATTGCTCATCAGCGGAATTAAATTTTAAGGGCAAAAAGCCACTTGATGTTCCGTATTAGAAACGCCATATGTTTTAGATCTACTGACAAAGCTATATGTTATCTATATAGGAGCAGTATGTACTGTGTCTTATGTATGTACATACTTACCAATATACGTACATAGCTACAGACACGCAAGTCAGGAAATCCATTATGGCTTCATTGATAAAAAATTGACATGTTGTAAGATTTTGTCTTTGTGCACTCGCCAAGTGTTCAGACAATGGTTGGAAACATTGTGTGCTTGATTCTCCTTTCATGTGACATCTGAAGGTTGTGAAGAGTCTCCGCGAGGCGAAAACTCTCCGGCGGTTCCGCTCGGCCGGTTTATTGTATTCTGTATGCGAACTTGCTGTGTAGTAATAGTTGTTGCTGCCGTTGTTGTTGCCCTGTGCCGAGCCAAAAGTACGTGGGGGCTTATGTATATATAACGTTGGATAAAGCAAAGCAAAAGTTTGTACGGAGCGGGTTATCGTACATTACTTATATATAAAAACAACAAACTACAATGCTTCGTATGCTATAATAATGAAATATTATAGTGCTACTGTAATGCATTACCATTGTAGTATGTACAGCCAAGCTTATTCCTGACAGTTGTAGGTGCAGGGACAAAAATCTTGGAGAAATAATAATAATAATATTTTTTTGCTGAAATGAAAAGATGTTTCTGCGGGTGAACTTGCTGGGTTTCAATATCCTCTTCATTTAATGGCAAGATAAATAATATGAAAACATTAAAGTAACGTCGGCTCGTCTTAAAGAAAAGAGAGCTGTCTCTGACACATATTTGCCAACATGAAAGTCAGCATCAAAAGAAAGTGGGGAAGGAATTGGGTGAGCGAGGGAGAGAGAGAGACAGAAAGAGAGAAAAAAGCGAGAGTGAGCGAAGAAAAGAACGGTTGCCAGGTCGTGCAAAAAGTTCAGCTCACATGTATACTCCATACCTATAGACTATACCTATGTTGTATAACTATAGATAGAGTATACTTTGGAGTAATGGAGTATGCCTGTGGAGTACCTATGGAGGGAACATATCTAGTATAACCTTAGAGTACATCTATGGAGTATACCTTTGGAGCATAAGCATACCTATGGAGTAGACCTATGGAGGATACACATGTAGTATACTTATGGAGTAGGTCTATGGAGTATACCTCTGAAGTATACTTGTAAAGTATACATATAGAGTATAGCTACAGAGTATAGGTGTAGAGTATAGCTACAGAGTATAGGTGTAGAGTATAGCTGTAGTGTATAGCTACAGAGTATAGCTACAGAGTATAGCTGTAGTGTATAGCTACAGAGTATAGCTGTAGAGTATAGCTGTAGAGTAAATCTATAAGGAGTATACTTAAGAAAATATCTATGGAGTATACTTATAGAGTATACCCATGGAGTACCCTATTTGTATGTACAGCTTATACTTCTTTGGCTCACTATATACTACATACAGACATGTTCACACATAAAACATACAGACACAGCGCCCGGCCTTAGCGTTTATTCGGACGATATTAGCACTTTATTACCTTTAAATAGAACATAACCTACAGACGATATTTCGCTTCTTGAGCTTACCAAACCCCATATAGTTACATTTGATATGTATGTTGAAGCTCTATAGGTTATATAAGCTAAAGATTAGCCTACTAAGAAGAGATGATAGTGAAATACTGTAGGTATCCTGCTTATGGGCCACACGTTCAGGACGTAATATAAGAGACGTTTCTTGGTTTCTAACCTCTTCTCTCACCTCTGGAGTTGCTGTAATAGCGTTGTGTCTAACGCAAAATTGCGAAGCTTATTCGTGATGTTGTAAGACACTCGTAGCTTTTGAGAGGAAGAAACACTTTTGGTTTTTTCCTTAATTCACCATAGGAAAATAATATTTGCTATACCTATATTTCAGTGCTGTTGATATTATTTTTTAAGTATCAAAATACGCTGGAATTATTTTTTCTCCTAATTTTGAAATGGAGCCACAACCCGACCGTGTTGAAACATTACAAGTATCAAAATGTGCTAATATTAGTTTTTATGTGCTAAAATATTTTTTTTAAATATTATGCTAGAACTATTTGTTTAATTTTATAACCGGATAACATTAGTTTCCTAAATGTAGAAATCACAAATTAACTTTTGTACACCTCAAAATAGGTTAAAAAATCCATGTTTTCATAAAGATGAGAACGTACTGAAAATGTTTTTATTGAAATTTACTGGGTGTGACTTCTATCGGATACGTTTCCCTGGAAATTATTACCACTTAGTTGTACTCCCATAGGCTGGTCTTATATATTGCAACCTTGTGGATTTAATATATCTACCTTTTACTTTATGTACACAAAGGAATCTTTTCCTACACGTAACACATACCTCCATGTGCTGACTGCGTGCGAAAAAATATATTGTGAGCTTATCCAGCGCTTTGTATACGCAAAGCAATATTATTTTTTGGAATTGGAACACCCAACATATTAATAATATTTATTTTATACACAACTTATGCCGCAATATTTTACGTCAGTCACAATATATCTGCTCCACTGGGTTCCTTCCCAAGTCTTATATATTTCTTTCCCGTCTTTCCACCAAAAGTTTTTCCTTCCCCTATTTCCTACAGTGTTGGTGTATGTACATGTGGGGCAGCTTTACTATTGCAAATACTATTATTTGCACCACGCTCGCCATTTTCGACCATTTTGAAATCTTTTATATTTATCTTGTAAATTCGTATACAAATGGTTCTAGAATATTTGAAAATACGTAGAAATCTCGGTAGATCATATGAAATTCCTTGTATTTCCAAAACTTTGGAATTTATTCAAGATTATTACCTTATATTAGATGGTTCTCAGAAATTTAAAATTGCTTTTTTAATACGTCAAAACTCATTTAAATTCATGGGAAAAGCACATTTTCACATTTTCAAAAATAAACATAAAAATAGACCAAAAACATTTTTTAAACATGAAAATACTCCTAAAATAATCAAAAATAAATACAAAAATTCCCCACAGAAACTTTCATTTAAATCCAGACAAATCATAGTAAAATCCTACCCTGGTAACTTACATAACTTTGGAATCTAATATGTATATGACATGGAAAAACTTACGCAGGCAATCTCACTTGTTTTCTTGGCCGAGGCAGGAAAAAAGGAACAAATTACATAGAATTTGTGAAGGTTTTGAGACAAATAATAAATCATTATTTCGCTGTTGAACATACGTACTAAACAAATGTAATACATAGAACTTTCTCCAATCTCCTTGAATACTTTGCATGTTTGTTGTTAAGTTGTCCCCGTCAGAGCAACAATAGAAAACTATTATATAATATGCAAACACATAAGTAATAAAGGACGTTATTACGATTATACACACAACGTGATTCAATGGAAGTGGAACATTGCTAGAAAGAAAAAGTTTCTCCTCCTTCAATGTTCAAGTCCGCTCAAACATCTTATTGCTGTGGTTGAAATTATTTTGCAAAAGCTTAAAATTATATGCTCATCCTTATAAAATATAAGATAAAATGTTTATAGTGTTTGAGTGTAATGCTAATCTTATGGTACTAAAAAAGTTATGCGTATATTCAAACAATAATAAGTTTTGTGTGTAGAAAGAAAATTTGCAATTGTTAAATATAATATGGTAAGTTTACATATGTTTGTATAGAAGTTTTGTAGACATAATTATGTTGTCGGGAACTCTTGTTGTTGTTGTTGCTGCTGTTGCTTGTGCTAGTATTTCTGCTGGGAAATGGAATAAGGGTCTGCGGTTGGGCGAGGAAAGTTCTGAGAAATAAAACATTGTAAGCGGTCTAATTAGCCCTTTTAAGAAGCCTCATTATTCCCAGTTCCTCCGTCGGCAGAGCCACGGCATTTTCCCTCCCTTTCCCTTATTATTATACGTCTCCTAAGTACTTAAGTAAGTGAAATTTCAAGACGGCGTAATTCCTCTAATTCTTCATGAAAATGCTATGTAGTTCATTATGGCAGTGGAGGGAAGAAAGAGGACGACGCGGATTTATTCTTTGCACAGCTACACAAGGAAAAATAATTCCGCTGCAAATACTTGTCTTGTGGTCCGGACAGACGCTTATTTCCCTTAATTTGCACACTAATTAGCGCTTCTTCTTCGACAATCCCAACAATCTTTTTCATCTTTCATCCCACGTTTTTCCCTGATGCTCTGGGCCTGACAGTCCTTTATTTACTTTTGCGAAAGCAAACGGGAAGAATTATTATTTGTGGAGGAAGTTATTACTGAGAGTTGTTTTCAACACTGCAAATTTATTAAGCGTGTTATTATTATTTTGCCAAATTACTGTACTTCACAAGTTTGCAAAATTTTCAGGAAATCCAAAAACTCAAATTTGTATAAATTCCCCAAAATAATTATTTTTATATTTAAAAGAAATTAAAAATATTAATATTTTTGAAATATCTCACAAATTTTGCAATAAATTTGTTCTTAAGGAATATAAATGTATTTTGAAGGCATAAAAAATAACAATTGCAACAAATCTCTGAATAAAACTCCATATGACCGCTACTGAAAAATCTAATAAAATTGTATCTACGGACAAGAAAAATGGCACGTAGAAATACATCACAGTTACATATGTCGTCATTTTCATGTCCCTCCTGTAATAACTCCTACTGCCTCAAATCCAATTTTGCGATCTGAAAGGATCAGAGGCAGTTTATACATACAAGAACAAGAACAGTATTGCAAATAGAAAAAATGAAAGCAAAATGTTGACATTGAAGTATAAATGGCCGTAAGGTACAGATATAGATGGTATGCACATATATACAACACTCCCACGTGGGGTTTCTTAGCGAGAAAAAGTAATAACAGAGACAAACTCAATGTCTGCTGACTCTTGTTACAGATTATGCAAGATTTTTCATTGTGTCCAAATAATACAAAAATGTCAGGGAAAAAACGGGTCTTTGTACAAGTATGGAGGAACTGTTTCAGCTCATAAATCCTACGTCCGGGGCAAGTCAGAACAACACAACATAGTTTAATATTATTGAAAATTAGAACGTGAAATGATGGGGAGTTTGTGCTTGTTTCGTAGCGGACGTTTGAAAATTCCGGGCTTAAAATATTTACTATTGTACAGCTTTTCTCGTATTTGCAATATCCTAAGCATTGCTATACCTTAACTATAGATGTACCTTAACTATAGCTATACCTTACCTATAGCTATACCTCAACTATAGCTATACCTTAAACATAGCTATACCTCAAGCTATGGAAACCTTTAATTCAGTGATACAGAGCTATGTATAGCTTAGCCATTTTAATACCTCAAGCTATGTAGACCTTAACAATAGATAACTATAGCTGTACCTTAACTATAGCTATACCCTAAACATAGCTACATAGCTATACCTTACACATATTCGGGTTCTATAAAGACTATGAGTGGTAGTATAGTCAAAAATTAGACGCTGCGAAGGCCTTAGGCCTATTGCAGACACCCAGATACCTTAAGCATAGCTTACCTTAACTGTAGCTGTATATCTTAACGAAGTATAGATATACCTTAAACATAGCTATACCTTAAATAAGTATAGATATACCTTAAACATAGTTATACCTTAAATAAGTGTAGATATACCTTGAACATAGTTATACCTTAAATAAGTATAGATATACCTTAAACATAGTTATACCTTAAATAAGTATAGATATACCTTAATAAAACATAGCTATACCTTAAATATAGATGTACCTTAACTATAGCTATACCTTAGTCATTGTTATACCTTAACCGTAGCGATACCTTAAGCTACTTATATGTACCTTAAGCTATGTATCTTAACCATAGCGATACCTTACGCTACGTATCTAAACCATATCTATACCTTAACCATTGTTATACTTTAACATTGCTATACCTTAAACATTGCAATGCCTCATCGTAGCAGGAATTGATATTAGCGTTATATCGGAAAAGGAATTTGCGGTACACAAACAAAGCGTGGCATACTTTTTGGAAATAAATTCACCTTGGATTTTTCAAGTTGAAAATCCCATTCAGCCTGCCGTCAAGCAGTCGGAAGAGACGGAAATAGTGTAATTCGTGAATATTTATTGTATGGTAATCGAATTTGCTCCTGACGGCATGCATACAATGAACTCCAGCGCCAAAAGTACTCGAGAAAAACATATTGGGATGTAACGTGAAGACATGCAGTGCACATATATTTCCAAAACACTCGCTCTATCAAATAAGGCATTCACTTTAAAGCCTCCATTCACGCACGTCTGTCTCTCCCCGTATATGGCTTCTTCATTCAGAATAAATTTGTTTTCCACAACCCTGTGGTTTCTCACGTGCTCCTTCACTCAAGCTTTTCTCTCTTTCTGTCTTATTGCCTTTTAATGCCACAACAGCAACATACTTGGAAGTAAAAGTCTCATACGTTACAAATCCAATACATACGAAATTTCAAACATCCCACCATTATATTAGTCACTTGCTCACTTAGACGCGCCTCGAACAACTATTAGGAATTGAACTCATGTGCATGTATAACAATAAATTGACTCCAACCGGAAATTCCCTCCACTCACACAAAGTGCCTGAGCGTAACAACAAAACTTTGATCTTTGAGCATTCCAAGTGATCGAGAGCAACGACGGATGCAGAGGACGGAAATAAAGGAGCCCACAAGGGATTTCAAAATTAATGTTCGTACTTACGGTTTAGACGTATCTACATATCCAGATTTTATAATACATAACGCTGGGTGAACATTGTGTACAGCCTTACGGAGTATTGCATTTTAGGTGAGTTCACTTTGGTTAATTAGACAGGAAGTCAATGCAGAAGCTTGTAGTTTATCTCTGTCAATCAACAAAATTCAATTTGATAAATTCTAGGGAAATTCTAAATCCTGTTCGAAAATAAATCTAGGTACTTTAATCCAAAATAATTTAAATGCACAATTACAAACTAGGCTAAATAATTTAAATATGAAATAATAATTAAATGAAAAAAAATGCAATAAGTTAAATACAAAATAAATCACAATTATTATAAATGTAGATTGGTGTGCAGTGAAATTAGCTAAATATTTAGTAAATAAATATTTTTTAAGCTTTATCGTACGAGAGAAAGCGATTCCCCACAGCATTCAATGGTTGACAATCTTTCTTACGATACTTCAATGTTCCTGGAATTCGTGTCGAGTAATAAGATTGTAACGCTCCTACCTTACATGTATAACCTCTATGACAAGCTGTAACCTAGCGAGATGATCGGCAAATATCAAGAGATTTAACAAGGTTGAAATGGAGCATTGGAAGCGTTTGACATCTTGAAGTTACAACACAAAAGTTGAACCCGACATTGTGGTACTCACCAGATTAGACATTTTACCCACTCCGTCTAATCGCTTATTGCTGATCGGGACAGAAATTGAACGTGGAAGGGGAGCCGATTGGGAGTCTGAATTTAAGAAAGTATAAAATGGTACTGCTGCTGGTGTACAAAATGAAGTATAGTTATATATAATTATCTTCACATATAAATCCTACAATTTTTTGCTCTGATACAAGTTCTAATACAAAAATAATCTTCTGGTCTGGACAAGAAATGCTGCTGGTGGCAACGACAGTGTCCACAGTGTCAAATTTTATAAACTAGAAAGTTGCTGGAAGTTAGAATTAGGTTTATATATCTATTATATGAGGAATAAAGGTAGATTGAAAAATAATATTTAGTAAAAGCTGCATCGATTTCTATTTTTATATCTTTGTGTGGAGTTGTCAGAGAAAGTCATTGGGTGAAAGTGACAATTGAAACATTTTTTTCGGGAGAGAAAACATGGACTGTGTTTTAAAGAAATTTCTCCAAATAACGTTTGCTATGTAGTATATTGTGTATGTATGTACTTACTATGTATTTATTTCTACTAAACAAATACGTACACCACCATATATGTATTTGTTTATAAATATGTCCCCATATATAAATATAAACGCAGATATGCCCACCATATAAAAACTGTCTTAAAACAAAGGCGCGAATTCTTCCAAAATGGTTAAGCAGGACAATAACGCAATTTAACTGTAGCTCATTGGGACGTTTCATTTTCGTGCTTGTCCATACCAATGTACATATTTTGCATATAACTGTAGAAAGTTCCCATCATTATATTTTCGCAGTATTTCTTATCTATTCATATATATAAATAGTGCCCCTATCTTCTGAATTTTTTTACAAGGCTTACAAGTCCATCCGGGACAGGCAGTAAAATTGAGCGGATGGTACAGAATTTGGGGGAAATTTGCTAGGTAGGAAAGCAGATGCGGCCAGTTTTTTATTTCCACTCATAAAGTATTCGGGACGCGTTGAGCCATAAGTAAATACACTCTCCGACGTCGTAACACTATCTACTATCTGTTTACCCTTATAGTTAGTCCCGAAGTTAAAGTTCCAATGTATTAAATATTCGTGTAGCGAATTTCTTATGTATTACACATACAGATATTCCCTATGTATTATAAACACACGTTCCGTAAGTACTACACACACAAAATCCGTATGTACTACAATTACAAAATCCGTATGTACTACAACTACAAAATCCATATGTACTACAACTACAAAATCCGTATGTACTACAGCATGTGTGTGTTGTATGTATATCGCAAGCTTCCGAAGGTGCAATAAGCCAGTAAATTTGTCCTGCTACTTTTGCTCCCGGAGAAACGGGAAACATCTTGATCATTTTCAAGGCCAAACATTTAATACTTCCACATACAACATTTACACACATAAATACTTTATATACGTAATTCTGTATCTATAAAAGAGTTTGATCTAGCGCCCATCGCTATAAACATCCCTCGTATTTATACTTCTGTACATAAGCAATTACTTGCGAAAATTCCCTTCTCCCCCAATAAACCTATGACCTAATTCATAAAAAAAGATACCCCGCTATCTACAAGATACTGGCGGTAGGGACGCTCTTGGAGTCAATTCGGGGACAAAATTTATGTAATTCCATAATTTTTATACGACTTGTGTCCTGTCACGGCATCCAGCAGAAAGTATATGACGACTATATTTTCGAAGCTCGTCGTGAGTTTGAGTATAAGTTTATTTATTTTTAGTATTTATGTATATTTACTCATATCTAAATGCATATTATACAGAAATTATTGCCCGATTTTAAAATCAGATTTTATTCCTAAATCGATTCGCTTTCCCGGGGTGGTTCTACTCCAAAAAGTTAAATACCATCATTAAAACATTGCTTCTGATGGGAACTCGCAAATGTCTCCCGGACCGGAAAACATGTTTTTATATATTCACGCAGCTAGTAAAAATTTTTTAAGGATTTTATACACATGAAATTTTACATGGGTAATGAATATGTGAAATTTTACGTACACAATAAATAAATAAATATTCTTATGACATGTTTACATATGTGATTTCTAATGTATTTTAAAAATACAAAATTTCTTGTAAAATTTGAGACTACAAATTTCCGTTTAAAATCTGAAAATTTATGTTTCCATGTAAAATTGGAAAATTCATGTTTCCATGTAAAATTGAAAAATTCATGTTGCCAAGTAAAATTTGAAAATTCATGTTTCCGTGTAAAATTTGAAAATACAAGTTTCCGTGTAAAATTTAAATGGACGAAGTTCCATATAAATTTAAAATACTCTGAATTTATTATGCATTAAAATATTTACACAATTTTACATGCATTTCAAACATACGTGAAATCCAAAAATACAAGCCTAACGCACAATGGTAATGATATAGATGAATTTCTTATATCTCTAACGCTCATTAACAGGAAGGACTGGAAACGTGGAATGCAAAATCGTAAATTACAGAGTGAAAGGCATGATTACCTAATTTCCTCCTTGAGAAACTTGATACTCCGGACTAATTACATATGAAAGCCTAATGCCCTAATGCTATACTAGTTGTTGTAGAAAGAAAACTCGCTTTAAAACCTGCACCGTATATTTAGGGCAGTAATAACAAGCCTTTTAAAATGAAAGCTAAAAGGTCGTGTATATACTTATACATAGCACTATTATGGTAGACGTGATATTTTCTGGCTTAAGGGATGTGTGATGCATAATTAAATACTTGGATAATCCACAATGCAAGTACATACCGGAGAATTTAATGATATATAAATATTCAAGTGTAAAATTCCATGTAAAAGATATACGCAATAGTATAATATTGTCATATATGAGGTAATCTTTAATGTATTCATATAAAGAAAAGGGTTATGGCTATACGTGGAAGATGAATTTTACGGGGAAAATGATATCGCTAATGGAATTGCTTATGTCAAGGAACATATGACGGCAAAGGGAAAGTTTAAATCATGTTTTATCCGTGAAATAAAAATAGCTATTAAATAGATTTCTGTATGCATGTTCTTATGGATTCTATAAATTATTTCTATATAGATTCTTAAGCATGTGTGTGTGTGCCGCAGATGCAAAAGTTTAATGTCATTGGCTTTTGTAAATTATTTGCAAATTTACAGTGCAGGGTGGAATCCTCATGGTTATTACAACTAAAGTCGGGTGGAACGAGGAAGAACTGATTGTGCAAAGCTCTTCTCTCTCTCTCTCCCACTCTCACCCGCCTCCCATGATATTTAATAAGCTAGAGAGATGGTTTAACGAGCCTGAGGTCTAGTTTGACAAATGTGAAATCGATATTTAAACGAACAAAAACCCAAAAGCTGTGAAAGCTTCAAGGCTAACAATACACTC
>JAQGAK010001279.1:0-36037 GCA_034696945.1 Lipothrix lubbocki | reverse complement strand
TTTTGGATGAGTCGCCGGTTGACGTCTAGTTATGTCTAACTATACAAGAAACGACGGAAAATCAAAAATCCGAATACTTCTTTAACTTCTCCCTGTCCCTCCCTCTCACTCTCGATAGCTGTAGGATAGATTCTTACTTTAAAAATCTTTGCGTCAGACTTCAAAATCACTATATAATGTTGGTCTTATTTGTAGAATAGACACAATGACTAATACGGTAAATCAAATGTAAATCGTAGTTTAGGTAAGCTAAAGTACACTTTATTACTTATTTTACAAAAACAAATCTTCTCTGTACTGTATTTTCCTACTTCGCTTACCATCGTAACGATTAACTCATTAAAGTCTCCATGGTGTTCCAAAAGCTACACCTTTTAGCTTGGAGACTCTGTAGGATAGGTAGTTAAGTATTAAAATCACAACTTCCCCAATTCAAAGCTATCGTGGTAGGATTTCAATAGTTAAGAAGACGGTGGTATGGTCCAATATAAAATGAACGGAAGTTCTACACACTGACTATACTGAAATAAAATTAGCAGCGGCAGATGTATAAGTATAGCAACGTGCACACACGTGCATAATATTATGTTTAGTACAGCACATTTACTGCCAGCAATTTTACCGAGTAAGGGTTGAAAAGGGTAATTAATGTATATATGTGCATTACTCATAGTTTAAAGAGAAGATGAAGAAAAAGAAGAAACCTGCTCGTCGTCGTCGTTCCTATAAAGAAATTCGGCCTTCAGATTCTCTCGCACTATAATAACTAAACTATAACTAACTACTAGCTAGTCTATAGAAGAAGAGAGGATGATGCAGGCCACCTACTTTAATATAGGTATGCAATGTTGTAAAATTACAAGACCAAATTGTATAAATACATAAGTATATGTAATAAGAATTGTACTACATACACACGCTAAATGAATTACCCTATTAAAACAGAGAGTTATGTATACACAAGTATAAATATTATACCTATATTAACATAACAACAGAGGGAAAACGGACAGACTGAGGGAAGTGAGTAAAATGAAAGAAGAGCAAGAAATAAACATGACTTCATTCCATTCCTTCTCAATTCTCATCATCACAGAGATACTACACTCAACATATGTAGTACATACATAACATACGGAATCTTACATAAAAACACATTCCCACATACACAACGGACTGATTCAACTGATTGAACCGCTGCTGCTATAGTTGAAATAGCAGACACATGATAAAACAGAAAAGAATATTCCTCTCACACTTGGAAAAGTATATTACTACTATTTATTCACGGGCGTCGCGGAGGCATTAGGTATATGGGTGTCTCATTATACAAAAATTACGAAATCTTTTATGAAGATGATTGTCAATGCTTTTTTAATGCAGCCAAAGTTTCATACGTATAGATAGATACATAATTATTCATTAATATTTCATGTAAATCCAGGCAGATTCTTAATATCCACGTATGTCTGTATTTACCAATGTTGTTATGTTTTTGCTTATTGGAATACATACACACACAAAAGTATAAAAAGAAGGTTGGGTCATACGAGTCATACTCGTTCCTTTCATTTCTCACATACCATGCCATAGCCATCATTTTAACTTCTGCGTTAACGTCTTGTTTATTTAAACGAAATTCCCATCCTCCTAATCTTTCTCCTACATACAAGTACAGCCACATATATACTACATTGCAACAGCAGCAGGGACAAGATGATTTAAACAAATTATTATTGCATGCTTAAACAAATAAAATACACTTACATACCATGCTACATGCAAGATCAAAAACTAATAAGCTCGTCATTTTCTTATACTCATAATCATATACATACACATACACATACAACATGTTTTACGTCTAACATACTTTTTAGTAGCTCTTACATATACTTTTACAAACACTTCTAAAACTTTTATTATTTTACAGATCTTACCTCATTACATGTTTAAAAATACATCGTCGGCCGACAGATAAATCAAACTTATCAACGTAGCGAAAATATGTATTCCTGCCATCAGCATCATTGTTATTAGAAATCGTTGTGTATGAAATTATATTCTTGCGTTCACCAAATCCAAAATCGCTTTGTATTTATTTTTTAAATTCCAGAAAGAGATTAAAAACCTTTTGTATATTTTCTACCTACAACTATAAAGAAAATATTTCCACACACTTTCAACCCATGTCTTCGAGATTGTGATTTCAAGTAATTATAGCTACATATGTGCATTTGTGTACTTTTGTCATAAAATCCATGAATGATGTGCACCTCGTCTCAAAATCGTATCCTTTAAAAACAACACTTAATAAAGTTCATGTTAAGCCCCTACATGAAGATAAACCGGCAAGGATGGAAATACTGGCATAATTTGCAAAACAAAAAATTGGACAAGTACAATCCATGGTCTTAGGTAATACGTCTCCCTTTAATAAAAACCTTCCCAAATTATTTTTCTTTGCCAACTTAAAAATCCCACAGAGGACTTTTTTTTCCTCTTATAAGTACACGAAATGAATAGAATAGTGAAGTTGCTTCTTAACTTTTATTACCTTGCCTTGTTTTTTTATGTGAAGTAGTGTGGAGTAATACGAGCATATAATACAAGGGAAGCCTTTTCATTTTTTCCTACCCATCGTCATACGAATTCCATGAAAAAAACTAACAACTCCTCTATATAACCAACCAACCAAGATTTAAGGCCTTTCCTGTAAAACTATTGCATTCCTCACACGCGAAGACGCGAAACTCCATATCCATACAGTTTATTTCATGAATGCTTTTACTTTTTACCATTAAAAACTTGGGAAAGAACATTCCGACAGAGGAAAAACTACGCTATAAGTATACATAAGTATGTTTATAAACTTGTAATCCAAATCCTCAGCGGACTTTAAGGTTACGCAAGGAAAATGGATTCTTGCAGAAGACTGACGGGTAAATGACAATGAATGCACCAGAACTTTCTTCATTTCAATAAATTATTAATTGGTCAAGGGGTTTTCATCTCTGTACATATGGACTTGCTTATGGATGTGCAAAAGTGTGTTCAACAATCTCATAATTCTAACGAAATCAATATACGTTTGCACCTTCTTCAGAGTGAAATAGCAACTAACAACTAGTAACTTCACTAGCTCCTACCATTCGTGTATACATTTGAAAACACTTTCAAACTATTTAATGACTCAATTCTATATATACAAACTATATCAAGGCTAAATCAATCAGAGACTTGCACACCAGAAGGCAGCCTTGAGCATGAAATGGTGCATTGGAACGGTGGGTGAGGTAACTCATAACAACGGTAAAAATACTAACACGACGGCAAGCGAACTTTATACCTCTGTGTAAGTGCAATTTATAGAACTACTATAGTAGTAAATTACCTATTGTCTCATTGTTTCCCGCAGTAGTATTCCCAGATGAGAATTAAGTCACGAATATTAAAAAGTCCGATAATTTATTTTACTAGTTGCTTATTAGTTTCTCACGATAGAAAGTTAAATGATATATACATAAAGAAAGGATCGGCTTCTTTCAAAATGTGACATTTATTCAAATTGTTTTCATAATTCATTAAGTATAAAGATAAAAATTCAAGATAGGTATAATAAGGTATACTCACTGCCACATATGTACTTATAATAATAAGGTATTAAACACAACTACACTATACTTTCAGTAATTTTTCTAGTCTACACCAATATATGGACAATTTAGATTTACAAGGCACACTATCAGGTTTATTTTCTCTTTTTCCCTTCGAGCTCTATAAAAGATTCCACATTAAAGACCCCTAACCTAGAATTACATCGTAACAGTTAATAGGGAATTTATAGGAGTATGTACACGTGTAAGTCCAAGTATGTATGTACTTATAGACTTACAAGTATATGCACAAAAGTTCTTCCACAAGAGAACCTGAATGAATCAAAAATCGCACTCTTCTATACACAGTAATCAAGCTGGATTACGAGTCTTAAAAGAATCTCAGAAATTAACTCCTCAGCAAGAAACTATCATTACGTAAGACCTTATTTGAAGGCAGACTAATCACCACTACTATATGATAACCAAAAAACCTGCAGGTTTACAGGAATAATATAATCGTCATTATTTCTGAATTTGTGGTATACCCAGACGGACAATTTAGATGGTCTAAATAAGAGAAAATATATGGAGTTTGCGTCAAAACAACAAACATTAGAGCTACATATCTGTAGAGCAGGATACAGGTTAGAAAAAACCGAATGAGGGTGAAAGAAGGGAGGAATGACATGAAAAATGTATCATGTAATCTCATATGCAGGCGACTGACTGCATGTGTACATATCGACGCTACTGTAGCATTATAAGTATAGGTGTAATGTATAGCCTCATACATATTTATCTGGTTAGAAAACAACCGGCAACGGCAATGTAGAAGCTCAAATGGTATAAAGTAGGGTGGGATGGGCAATGGACATGAAGCAGTCATTGGAAGAGACTGCTGCACGGGAATTCTCATCGACAAAGTTTTTGTATAAATGACTAATTGTCACGTCAGAAAGATATTGAAAGGGCTTTTTCCCAAATTAAAACCAAGAACTTGGTCAACATGTCATAACGACCGACAGTCATCTAAAACGTATTAGAGAAAGAGCCGGTATATATAAGGAAATATTATAAGTACAGTAAGAATAAGATACATACACACATCCGACACAACACAAACGACAAAAATCTCTTATTTACCCTAAAAGCAAACATCATAAAAAGATATCGTCAATATCAAATAAATTCTATAAAAAATGTCTTTACATACTTATATCAATAGTTGAAAAGTTGAAATAGTAATAATTAAAGGATGCCGAAATCCAAAAGTAATACTTCTAAGTTCTCCTATTTTTGTATCTGAGTCCGTCAAAATCCAAACTTATCAAAGTCTCAAAAATGTAAAAATCTGGATTAATAATATCACTGGAACTAGAACAATAATTTATTTTGGTATATTCTGATCACAGTTTATGTATATTTTCACTAGTAAATTGAGGTATCTAATAAGCTTTCTTTAACTTAACAAATGAGTAAGGAACTGTCAACAATGAGTTTTGAGTTTATTGACAATCTTGCACCGTCCTGTTACGTGTCTACAGTACACCTGAGAAGTTGATAAACATATACAAATTATTATGTGTATTATCACCCGATAACATTCTCGAACCTCGAAGGACTTACTTTTAAGTAAACTAGTAGTAACGCGGCAGCTATTTATCAACATTCACGTTAATCACTGTAGACGAACGTGTTTCCTACACATTATCTACCGGTCACCGGCTTTTACACTTACTTCATAAACATGCCGACCACGCTGACTAAACTTTAACCACCATTTATTTTATTTAAAAACATCCGTTACTGGAGTTAATAATTTGGAAACTCGGTTTATACACTTCACCCAATGCTCCTCTTTTTAGAGACTAAGCTGTCAGCCTTTTTGGATGCTTCCACTCCTTCTTCCTACGAGTTCACGGAGATGATGACTCATGTTAAATACCCAAAACAAAATATGCACAGAACTTGCATGTGATCTACCAAGAACGTCTATAAACTGCAATACCAACAATTTGTTAATTACTTGGATTTGACAGCCTCGACATAATTCCTCTGTACTTATAATATCAATCTAATAACTATTAAAATCAGCGAATTCGACTGAAACATTTGGCGTTCTATTGCTGCTGCTGCTGACCCCGTTGTATAGTAAATATAAGTACATATCAAGAATCTTGATTCAAGATGCATATTACTGACCCCGCTATATTGCTACACGATCACACATATCCTCATTCATCATATGACGGCAGAATTACGGATGACAGAAGGAAGAACACATTATTACCCAAGTGACCTCATACTTAAAAATAACCAAAAATAATATTGTGACGACACTTGAAGAGACACCATGTATGTAATAATAAATGACTACACACACAAGATGAACAACAACAAAATCTCACATATACATATAATAATAGGTGCTAAAGGTACTTACCTAAAAAGAACCACGCTCGTTTAAATACCACTCCTTGTTTTACGTCTATGGTATAGTAATACAGACGAGAAATTAATTTATTAAAAAAACTTTCAGCAGCAAATATTCCGTCCTTTCTCTCCTTTTTAATTCCGCGTTCACACACAAAATAATTAGAATCTCGAATTAAATATCCATGTACACCGTATAACAGCCGCTTCCTTTCGCGTCTTCTCTTGGAATCCTTTTGATGTCGGTAATACCCGTTCTGTAGATAAGGATAAGTAGAGATATTATAGAGTCAAGAGTGATAATATTGGACCGGGTCAATTCAGGTCATGCAAATCTTAAAAAAAACAATTTCACACCGCAGCAGAAAGCTTTCTTCCTTTTCTTCTTATCAATTCCCACCAATTTGAAGTAAATACAATTAATAAACCCGTTAAATATTTTACAAATACAATTTACGTCAAGTAATATAGCTGCGTCCTTTAAATGTAATAGTTGTCGATATATTTCTCTTTAATAAGAGATAGCGGTGGGGTTTTTTCGTTGACAGCCGCCGTGCTCTTCCTATGGTTAAATATTGTGTATAGCTGCCTCCGGTAAACGGCTTTCCCAATTGTAATCACCAGTCCAGGATAATTAAATCAAGGGTCACACACAGGTCAAGTATTCTTTGAAATAGACAATAACAATAATAAATGTGTTTAGCTGCTGCAATGTGCACGTAAAATTTCCAGGGCAGTGGTATTAATACAAGAAACAGTCGAGATTTAAACGGATATCACAACGCCATTGTTATGGATTGGGAAGGACCAAGCCCAACCAAGGCCGCTACTCAACTGAGTCCAGGCTTTTACAAGCGAGAAAAGTTCCGGCCCCCCAGACGTCTGCAAAGATTCTCCTGGACACCCCTCGACAGCGTCACATGCCAATTGACACGCCCTAGTCTGCCTTTATTTCAAATGGTGACTCATCTTTTAGTCACCGGGAGCCAGCGCGCCGATTTTGAATTTTCAAACAAACTCACATCTGATTTTTTCTCCGTTTCTCTCGGTTTCTCGAGTCAGAATTCTTTCTCCTCCTGTCTACTTTCCCGGATTTCTCATTATTTTGATTTCGGATCATTAAATTTTAAAAAGTGGGATGTCAATATATTGTCATTCCTCTTATTATTCTTGTCGTCAAAAATAGTTAATTTTTTTAATTTAAAAAACGCTGCGCATTGTTTTTTAATTTTCTATTTATTCTACACTTGACACTTCACTCGTGCCTAATTTTATTTTATTGCAAATTGTGTGTTCTAACTGTCACAAAATAATTATTTATTAGTCACTTCTGCTGGATCAAATCAAGGCGTTATTACATTGCCTAATTATTATTGTATTTAAATTATTGAGGAAGGTGTGTAACTTTTTGTAATTTCCACTCCGAACTATTTCTGGTGGATTTTGGAAATGTTTGGTTTAAATGGGAAATAAGCGAAGCTAGTTTATGTTGGTAATTTGGAGAGTTGTTGTATGATCATTCAATTGGTAAAACATTGAATAATTTACTTAATGTACTTGTTGATGTACGGATAATTGGAAGTTGTTTGTTGTAAGTATCTTCAATATTGATGTAAACTGCTTTCTAAAGAAGCAGTGCAGATTGGAGTTTTTAATTGTAAAATTGCCTTATTAGGATATATAATAAAAGTAATTAATTTAATGATAATCAGACCCTGAGGCACTGACAGCAGAGCGTCCGTGTGTTAGTTAAAAGGGGATAATCAATATTAAATTATTTTTGCACAGTGATCTCCTTGTATAACAATTTTTATTATTAGTAAAATTGCTGAAAATAATAGAATTTCTATATATTATAAAGTACTTAGCCAGTGTCTGTAATCACACTGTATTTCAATTCTTATTAAATTTGGATATATTTTAATATAGGGCGTGCGGATCGTAGTACCATGTGAAATGTCGTTCTTTCTAGGTAGTGGTAGTAATAGTTCTAGTAGTAATAGTAGTAATCAGAGTGCTTCGACATCGAGATCCCCGACGTCAAATTTCAATACGGTGTCTTTTAATAATAAGTCGACGGCGTACGAGTGTCGGGTGGTTTTCAGCGGTCTGCCGTTAGTGATCGAGAGTCTCTGTGGCTATGACAACAATTTACTGGTCGGGACGAAAGAGGGACATTTACTGATTTATAAGGTCATCATCGAGACGGGATTGTCCCCGCCAGTACCTGTTGACGTCCAGATCACGCACTCGAATAAGCATTTCTCGAAGAAACCGATCATCCAGTTGGATGTGATTCCGGAGCACAAGGTTTTAATTAGTTTGACTGCAGGTATGTGGGTCGTACCAATTTTTAATGGTTGTTTTAAAGAAGTTGGCATATTATGAGGAATTGATTTGGGCGTATTTACGGAGTGTGTGGGAATTTAAATAATGAAGAATTTGTATTGTTACAGACAATGGAATATCCGTTCATGACATGGCCCTGTACACTTGCCCATCAATTGCCACAATCGAAAAAACAAAGGGAGGGACCTTATTTTCATTGGATATACAAGTGAGATTTCGTACTAAAATGCGGTAGAATTTGTTTCAGACGTGTGGTAAGGATATGAAAATAAAAGGTGGTATTTATTTTTGTAGAGGCAATTGACACTAACGCTAAATCCGGTGGTCACTGTCCGAATGTGTGTTATTGTTGGAAAAAGACTGCAATTATTTTACTGGAAAAATCGGAGTTTCTTTGACTTGAGAGATGACCTGTATGTACCTGACATTCCACGAGCAATTACTTGGTGCAAGGAGACACTTGTTTTGGGATTTAAAAACGAATATGCCACTGTGTCGGTAAGTGTTACTGCTATTTTTTCTCATTCTTTATCTTAGGCAGTACAGTATGTGTGGTTCCTAAATCATTGGAGGTAGAAAATGAATAAGTATAATTGTTTTATGCTTAATTTTTAATTTTATCATAGGTACAAACTGGTGAGCTGAAAGAAATGTGCTCAACGGGGAAAGGTAGCGATGCAATAATTTCGAAAGTAGTTGACGACACCGTTGCTGTCGTTCTAGATAAATCATCCGTTATTACAAAAATTGGAGATCCGAACCCACCTTCACTCACTACCTGGTCAGAAATTCCCACTTCCATAGGTATGTTTTTACGATGTTGATACATCTTACCTGGTAACAAACTAACCTTACTTAAAGTATATTTTTAAATGACAGTTTATGACGAGCCCTACCTGTTGGCTATCTACTCTGGAAAATTTGTTGAAATACAAACAATCACACCAAAGCTAAAAATAGATTCGTTTCAGCTACCAACATCTACTGCGAAATTAATGACATGTTCGAATCGCGGAACTGTCTACATTGCTTCCGTAGATACTGTATGGTGCCTTAAATCAACGCGGGTAGATACGCAGATCGACGCTTTTCTAAAGCAACAACAATTTGAACTTGCTTTAAGTTTGGCTGTACGAAAAAATATTCCTACTCAATACAAAAATGTCTGTTATACGATTTAATGTGCTCTGTGACCTAAACAAAATATTTTCAATTTACCTCATTTAGAACATCTACGACATTCCTGATAAAGATCGCAATGTGATGATTAACAGAATTCAAATGCAGCATGCCTTTTACTTATTTTGCCAAAAGAAATTTGAAGATTCCTTGACAATTTTTCAAAAACTGGGCACTGGTAAGCGTAATATGTATACCGTCAATACTGTACACTTTTATTATGTGCAAGTGATGGTACTCATGTTGATATTTCTCGTCTAGATGTGCCTCAGGTAATTGGTTTATTTCCTAATTTGCTACCACCTGAATATCAGCAAAAAATGGTTTACTCTGGAAAATTGCCCGAATTGGAAGGTAGTGATTTAGAAAAGGGACTTACTGCTCTTCAAGTATTCTTAACTCATGTAAGTCTGGCAAGTTTTTGAACGTGAGAATTACTGTTCTCGTCTGCTGAAATCTTAACATGTAAGTGATGCTTTGATTTCTTTCAGATGAGAGTCAATTTCGTTCGTAATATGAACCAAACAGTGACTGACTCGGCATCAATGGTGGAAGGGGCTGTCCCTATGGTAAATAAGCGGAAAGTGTTGCAAATTATTGATACCACGTTGCTGAAATGTTATTTAAAGGTATGTACACTTACGATATCTATACATATAATAATTCCTATACTTTATGCTTTGAACCGCTAAACAATTTTAATGTTATACTACAGCAAATAGTGTTTAAGTTACATATTTTTTAAATATTTTCTTATAGACGAACGAGTCCCTGGTAGCATCATTGTTACGTTTGAAAGAAAATTATTGTCACCCAGAAGAGACTGAAAGGATTTTGAAGCATCATAATAAAATTGAAGAGCTAATTATCTTTTATCACTCAAAGGAAGAACATCGCAAGGCCCTTACTCTCTTACAACGTCATAATAATATGAAGGGAACTATTGATTACTTGCAGAACTTGAGTAGCGAGCATATAGACGTGATATTAGATTTCTCTAAGTCTGTTTTGCATAGTAATCCAGAAGAGGGTTTGAAAATCTTTACTGAGGATTATCCGGAAGTAGAGGGTCTACCACGTCCACGAATTTACGATTTTCTTGACCGAAACTTCAAACATTTAGTAATTCCATATCTTTGCCATGTTATTTTTACCTGGAAAGAGAAGAATTCATTATTTCACAACGCCCTAGTCCATCAATATCGAGAGAGAGCTACCACTGACAATGATCCTACTATTGCGATTGAAGCCAGGGGTTTACTTCGGGAATTCCTCCGAAACTCAAAATTTTATACTCCGGAAAATGTTCTGGCCTTATTCCCATACAATGGTATTTTATTGTTATGTATCATTTTTATTGTAATCATACATTATTATAAGGCATTATTATATTTTAAACTTATAATCCTATGTGGTTTTAATTAATAGATATGTTTGAAGAGCGAGCACTTATATTAGAAAGGCTTGGACGTCATGAACAAGCACTGTCGATTTATGTTACCATTTTAAAAGATCGTACTAAAGCGTTTGAATACTGTCACCGAGTTTACAACAAAAATGATCGAGAACGAAAAGAAGTGTACACCACTCTAATGCGAATGCTGCTTAATCCACCAACATCATTGATGCCTGGCATTGCTGTAGAAGCGAGTGAGGAAACAGTAGAACCAGACTTAGTTGGCGCTGTTCAATTGCTCCATGACTTTGCTCCTTATGTTGAACCGTCCAGAGTAAGATTTTTACATTATATGATTTATATTTATTTATACGATAACATGCTTTGTATTTATATTGTATCTCTTTGTCGTCCGTTGAATTCGTAAGTAATCATATCCAATTTCAGGCTTTAAGCTGTCTTCCTGATGACGTTGAGGTGCATAAAATTCAGAACTTTCTTAAAACAAGTGTTCAAAATCATTCTGCGGAGAAAAGGAAATTACTTATTATGAAAGGTCTTGCTGAAGCAGAATACAGGAAGGTATGCGTAACATGTTTTTGTAATATATGTAAACGTGTCAATTAAATGATCAGGGCTATACTTAAACTGAAATTGTCTTATGGTAGGCCAACGGTGATAAAGCCTTGTGTGAGTCTGAGAGATTTGCTGTTCCCGATACTTCCATATGTGCTGTGTGTGGAAAACGAATAGCTAATCAGAGGTAATCCGATGTTTAGTAAATTGTGCATGATGTTTACGGTATAGTGTCTTTCCAATTGGTAAAGAGGTGCTATGTGCCTAATCATAATTTATTCTTACTTTTCAGAATATTCAGTGCGTTCGCCCGTTTTCCCGATGGTTCTATTGTCCATTATATGTGTCAACAGCAGGCCTTTTCTGACGATATGGATCGAACCATGAAGAACTTTTCGCATATATAATTCCTTTAAATGCCTTATGAAGTAATTATCTTTGTTACATAGTCAATCAACTAGAAATAACTATCTTAGTTTAATGATTTGCGATTCTAGCTAATATTATTATTTTTAATCACTCTAGCGAATATCTATTTTATCATTCCGAAGAATAAATGAAATTATACGACCGTCTACTTCATTCGCAGGAAGTAATATTTGGCTGATTATATGTATTATGGTTATTGTCATATGAATGGATCGTAATTTGTAATTTTACAAACACACCCCATGTTTCGTGTGGTTGACAAACTGTAAAATCCAACAACATGATTCAGGATGGAGGCTAAAACTTTATTTTTGAATATATTTCTACACGCATTTTGCATGGTCTTAATAAGGTAAACAACCTCTGTATAAATACGTCATAAGACAATCTGATTTTCCAAGTACATGCATACTTATGTAACATATGTCTAGTTTTAATTATGTAATATTGTTTTTAGGCTATTTCATAATTAGCATTAGTACTATACTCAACAGTAGATAATTTGATAAGGTATACTTATTACGTTCCATGTTTGACAAAGTTTACCACTAACTAATACAGTTCACAAAGGTCAGAGTCATAGAGCGGTTTCGTAATTTTGAAGATAGATTGTAATTACTTATACATAATTACATATAAAAAATATCATCCTTCTTAGGTGTCATTGCTTCTCATGAGCAACTACTAGAGTTCTGGTTCGTTTCCAGTCATTCATTGGAAGTCACCTACTAGATGATGTTAGTACTTATTGTTAGTATTTTATTTGTTAATTAAAATATAAAATTTTCTATAGCTTTTCAGCAACAATCCCTATTTCTGAAAAGTTGCTTTCGGTTTTTAATCCTAAGAGTTTGTTTTATTCTTACACGTAAATTACTTTATCAGTACGGGTTTATCATTCTTTCTGCAAAAACACAAAATATTAGACACTTGGTGAACACATTTATAGACTATTAGACTATGGAACTAATATTCAACTATTTCTATCATACCATCATTTTGTTGGTAGAACAAACAAAAGAACAACCCTTTCACATCAGAGGAGACATGTTGATATAATTACACTATACTTTAATAAGATTCTGGTGAAAAAATAAAGTCGTCGTTCTTCGGTTGAAGTGCAACTCAAAGAACGAATAAGTTAACGGTAAATACGTACCTATACATATATGAGCATAGTGACACTTAAAGGAAGGAAATATGTTGATTAAATGAACAGTTGTTGCTCACAAAATAATAAGCTCTATCCATTAAACAGTATAGTAAAAACATAATGTTTCATGCTTCTAGAATTCCAAGCAGCGTGGTTTGATCGGTGTACCATTTCTACTTCCTTCACCGTTGCTATTGGCACTGCTATTGGCACCCGGAGTGGGAGGGGTGGATGTGGCAGAGCCATTGTTGTTGTCCTGCATCATTTCATCAAGGTTCATTTGTTCCAGGAGATGCTCTTGCACCAGACTGTCTAAACCGTAGCGACGTCGGTAATTGGCGTAAAAAGATTTGAGATGTGTCTCCGACTTTGTCCCCATTACTTCTGCAATCTTCTGGAAATTTTTACCGTAGCGGCGAACACCTACAAGCGCAATTTATTTTTAGCCTTTAATACTATGAACTTTATCCCAGTGTCTTTGATTCGGAAGAACGAATACATTTTTAATCGATAGTTCATTATTGTATACACAATAATCAATCAGTAGTTATTTTTGTCCGGTTATGTACAATATAGAATTTCAAATATGATATGAATTAAATTGAACCTTGCGCAGCCATCAGCAGTTCTTCTTGAGACCATCGAGCAGTGACTCTACTTGTCCCAGGTGAGGTCTCAGTCGGACGATAGGAATTTATTCCATTAGGAGGAATGCTGGCTTTAAGCATTTCAATGCCTTGCTTTTTTAATTGAACCTATACGCAACAATTTCCATCAATGTCACAAACTCAATTTTGTACTAATAGGTATGGTGAACAAGGAATCAGACGTTCATGACATTTAAAATATACATAGACGCAATGTATTATGCATAGAGGTTACAGGGTCGGAGTAATTTTATGAATGAAATTCCTACATATTTAAAGTACTGTCCAACAAAGAGACTATAAACGCAAACTGAAACAACTATCCACTAAACACAAAATATAAAGGAAATAATTAACTAAATTTTAGCTGACTGACAACAACGAAAAATTCATGCATCTACTACAGACAGTGTGTTGAAAAGTGACGTTTTACAAATTGGGTTCTTGGACATGAGTGAGTTGAGTGCTATATTGTGTTGCCTACCCGACATTTGATCTCGTGAACTTCTTTTTCAAGACTCTGAAGGGTAACATTTTCGGCTTGGGGTGGGGCACTGGCTAGCATCGTAAGGTCGTCATGATTAATAAACATTCCCTTAGGTGGAGTCCGACGTTGACGAACGCAGCCCAACCCCATCATCATTTGTCTGTCACCACGTCGTATGGGTCCAGTCAATGGACGCATCTCTCCAGTCTTCCTACAGCCACACAGAAATAAGTTTGCTCATGTCATTTTCCTTTGCACTTTTAGGGTACATTCACATTCTACTTTAATTTTTAAACACAAGAAAAAAAAATTCACGTCACTTCAAAAACACACTGTCTTGCCTTGTACTCAAATTATTCGCCGGACATAACACTGGTCAAGACTTTTGACCTCTGTAAAAATATGATAATTGACTAAAAAATAAACTGAAATCTACTATTACTAAGATGTATAACTTTGTTGGACATACTTCCAGTACAGGAAGCATGTTTTACACATGCTTTCCTTATTATCCTTTGTGTGCAACTCGGTAACGGATACACCACAATTCCCACAAAGACCCGAATCCGCATTTGTTTTCTGTATGTGAGAGAGTGATCAGAAAAATTTAGTTACATATTTACGCTATTCAATAAATAAAGACATCAATAATCACGCTGAGAAATATAGTATTCAACTCATTTCAGTATTTGTATGTATTTTTCTGAACATTCAATTTTCCTTTTATACCAAAATAACTCGTAACTTGTACTCATATAATTAATTAAAAAATTTCTTATCAATAGTATTTCAATCTCGTCTTAACATTGTAAAGTAGGTGAACATTTTGTTATTTTGATACAGAGGCAGCGCAAACATTTCAATTCATTTCATGAAATTTTGCAAGGTTCCACTGTTTTTATTCCTAATGTAAGTTATTATTAACGGGTGCGTCAAAGACGCTACATACAGAAGATCATAAAAGCGTACAAAATAAATAAAAAATAAACCAAAATGCCTTGGAAGACCAAATGGGATACTTTAACTCTCAATATTTAATCTCCGAACCGATAGATATTGTTGAACAACTGTGTGTACTAACTATGAAACGATTTGAGGGCACCAAAAATTCAAATAATTATAGACCAATTAAATAAATTTCGTGTAGAAACTAAAAATCAACGCCAGATTTGTAAAGGCTACAAGGATACTACAAACTCAATACTTATCTCAATATAGTTAATTTTTTAGCAACTTCCATCAATAAAGTATAACCTTAACGATACTCTGTAGCCCTAAACTTGAGCCATGTAACTGAATATAAATTAAATTAGAAGTCGTTTACTATTAAATTAGTTAGTCTACTATCTATTTAATATAAAAACAAAAAAGACAGCGCAATGATCATTTCACTATACTACCTTTCATTGCATGAGAATTGTCTAACTGGGAGTTAGCTTAAAAAAGTAATTAAAAAAATGCAGTTACACATGAATAAACAGAACGAGAGAACGACGGAAGAATTGTAAAAAATACATAAAGGAAAAATATATTATACGTACTTTGCAAAAATTGAGGCGGTGTTAAAATAAAACTTGAGGGATATTTATCATCTGAAGTAACATAAAAATATTGAGAATGAACCTGCACATGCACACGTGATGTAAAAGGTAGTTAATATCATAAGTGTAAAGGGGCACTGTAAGAACTAACCTATAATGACACTCTAGTAATACGGCGACATGCAAAAATATATAAATAAAAGAAAAAACTCAACGAAGTTAGGATTAGCCTTTGTATCTATGTGTACCATTACGAACAATGCACAAATACGTAAACAATTAGGTAATAATATTAATAAATGGCTCTACAACTTTCTCGTCGAAAGGATAACTGATTAGTTAGGAAGAACCTGGATAACGCTTCGTTGCATATTTCTACGTACTATATATGCAATATAATATAGAACTATATTGAATGGATTATTTTGTGAAATAATTAATAAGGTGCAGAATTTAGCCAGAATCAATTACAATGATGTCATCACTATCTGAGTCGGAGACGTTCTCATGGTGATGAAGACTGGCTGCACTCGGCTGAAGTGGCATATTGTGATAATTTGAAAGAGAGTTAGTTGTTTGCTGCTGTTGCGGTATCATTGGTGTCGTTGAATTGTTATTCGGAAGTGGTGGGGCATTCTGGTCATCCCCAATATCCTCCTGACTAAATTTTTTCACTTGTCGATCCATTACACTTGTTTTACACCTTAGCTTCTTCCACTTGTAGTAATAACGGATTAAACTCGACATTGATTTATCAGGCAACTGCAATTCAATTAAATATCAGTATATTAGTATTACTTATTACTCACACAAGATGTGATAAGTTGTAAATACACTTAATCAATAATTAAATAATCAATAGTTACAAAAGTCTAACCATAGATCTTATTCGATCAAACGCTTTTCCGTGAAACTGGAAGGCTTGTTCAAATAACACTTTATCTTCTATAGTCCACTCTTCTGGATTCGGAGTGAAATTACCCAAGTCCGTTAGTGCGCGGTTGATATCGTAACGATGCCAAAACAATAAACCAAGAGCTTGCTCCCCAGAATATTGATACTTGTCACGGGCAACAGAAAGATATTGCTCAACTAAAACAGATTATTATTAAAGTTGTCAGTTTAGTCATATTATGTATTTGAGATAATTTTGTTCAACACAGTCAGGATTATAAATGTAGGCAATCTCAGTTGAAATATACCTTGGTCATCATTTAGTCTATCGCAAGGGCACCAAACGAGAAGAGCACGATCCGGATCGGCTTGCACATTCCGATCTTCCTTAGGTACTAACGCAGGGACTTTTGCTTGGTAGTCTCTACCAACTCTCATTCCTCCAGCTACAAAATTACAAGCAATCAATGAGTATAACCAATTTTACTCAACATTATAATGGAGTGTGACTCGAATAATATTTACAAGGTAATAACGTCCCTCCCGAACATATTAAAACTATCCAATTTTATTATCATCTTAAATGCAACATCAGCTCAACCTACCATAGGTCAATTATTTATGAAATTAATTCGATTTAATGCCAGTACATGCCACGAGGCAGCAAAACCAACAGTAAAATACTAACTATTCGACCAACAGTCGTTGTTCTGGACTATTCAAAATAGATATAATTTTTTTAACCCTTGCTGTGGTACATACCAACGGCTAGCATGGTACCCAAAACCACCATGTTTATATGTATATACGTGTGAGTTATTAATGTTAGATGGCACGTATCGATTTGTGCTCGGGAAAAGTATTTTCTATAGATCGCTTGAATCCTGAATGTTTCTTTAATCCCTCGAATATTTCAAAATCTTCTCTACCAAAATCAAGTCTTTAACGACATGGCCAACTGGGCACAGTCAAGCGCTGGCACTCTCCTTGACCGATCACATTTTAGATTACGGAGTGCATTATTCACACTTGCATCTATGTTACATTGTTTGAAATAATTAAATGCTTACCCTATAACAATATATATTTCTTGAAATAATAGTTAATTCTGTCAGAGCAAGAGTGAGATTGAAGTTGAAAAGCTACATAACAGGCACGTACCTACAATGTAGGCAATATTATTCAATTTATACTTCTTAAATATTTGACATGAAACGAGATTTCGGGACAGATTATCCAAACGAAGTATAAACCTTAGTCGAGTTATAATTTAATAACTACACTAAACAACCATATGCATAGGTACACACAAGATCACCAATTTCCGTACCTCCTTCCCTGTCTTCAAAGAAATCCATATAAGGTTTATTGGAATTTGCATTTGGATTCGGACTGGAAGAATACGCATTGAGAATCTGAATGGAGTGATCTCTTTCTCTTTCCCTCTCATGCCCTCCGCCCGTGTCATGATGATGGTGATGATGCTGTTGAGGCTGCTGCAGCCGATTTTGTGGTACCCAGATTGTATGTGTACTCTGTCCAATGCCATTTGAACTCCTCGGGGATTTCCCACTATATCAGATACAACCATAAATTAAAATTCCAGTCTCAAACTTAATCACCGCAGAGATATTACACTTATACTTATTTACACACACCCACACCAATTTCCATCCCATACAACAAATTGTATTCATCCATAATAAAACCCCTTGAAAAAATGACAATGCAAAATACCAATAAAAAATAAACCCGATGTCAGATTAAAATAAGATATAAATTCCCTGAAAATAAAACCAAGAAAAACAGCCGTTGCAAATCAATTCAAAAACCTAATATTCAAATTTTAAAAAAGAGAACACATGCACAATACATTATTGTCACCAAACTAAACAAATAAAATTAAAACAACAGGAAGTCAAATGAAACCATCAAATAAGTATACAAAAGACAACAAAAATAAACATAAAAAATAATGACATAAGTAACCTGAACTGCGAATTTTCTCCCATGGCGTCTGTCTAGGTATGGCGTGGTATTTATGTATTTTAGCCCGTCAATGCGAGTCTACTGCTACCCTTTCCCCTTTCGACCTTTGCACTTTCTTCACTTTTTAATATTCTCTCCTACTGCACGATCATCGAAACAATACAATTTTTCTTACAAATCCACAATCAAATCACATCTATACAATACATATTATAAGTACATGCTGTCCAACGGTCCAACCATGTGTACGCGCTCAACACCATATATATAAGTATCAGTATAATACGTGTCCGTCCATCATGGTAAAAAACAAATTTAAACCAAGTTTATTAATAAAATGTCCAAGAAAAGAAAGGTATGCATTAAAGAGGCCAGTAATAATAAATTAGTGGTAACAAAAATTCCATTCACAAATTATGAATCACAATCCCCACACAGACAGCCATATAGCCACAACATTAATTCGAAAGTTCACACATCCGGCCCCTTCCCATGGGGTTCCAAATCTAGCATCAAGCAGTATTCCAGACTTCAAATTCCAGTATATATGAAATATATTTTCTGAATAATCTAATATCTTCAAGAAAAAAAGTACAAATTTAAAAATATTCAAAATATATATAAATAATCATCTTTCGGATATATTCGCCCAAAAATGATATTATGAACAATCTTCGAAACCGATAATTAATTATCATCAAAAATCCCGACAGCTATCATCAAAATCAATAATTAATTATCAACAGCCAACAGTAATCGCCAAAATCAATAATTTAAAAAAATCAATAATAATAACAACAATAACTTAAATAAACATCAAAATCAATAACAATTATAATAATTACTTAAATAATCATCAAAATCAATAATAACAATCAAAATCGATAATAATATTATTCAAAACCCAAAATCATCATCAAAACTAATAATAAGCATCAAAATCAATATTAATGATAAAAAATAATGATAGTAATCATCAAAATCAACAAAAAATCATCCCCATATTACAAATCCACCCCATCCATACAACATTCAAACCCTAAATAACAATTAAACATTAAATTAATTATGAAAGATGATTTTAATAGAAGTCAAAAGGATTAAATTTTCTGTCCGCACATCCTTAGTTTCAGTTTTGAGTCACCCTGCACATTCCGCTTCTAGTTTCGTTTCAACTTTGAGAGCTCCATAAGTACATATATATTCCATTAAATCGCACATCCATATACTTAAATATCCCCATGCTATATTTATAACAAATTTCCTTATATAATTTGTTCGCCATATGTATACCATTGATACGTTTATAAAAGGTAAAAAAAGAACGTTCATTTAACGTTATACATATAAAAGGCTATAATAATAATAAAAGCCACAAAACAGAACAGACGCACAGACAGACAGACATAGACAGGGTCAACAATATATTTCATACACACTCCGCATTATAGAACTACAGGCTACTGTACATACTGAGAATACAGGGATGCAGGTTTTAAAGCGAGAGAGATATGTCCAGGGTGTCGAGAAACCTTCATTTCCACAAAATCTATTTTCTATCCAAAAATGACCACAAAATAAATTGCTAAACGAGAAAATTCGTACAAATTATGAAAAAGGACTTACAGAATTTGAATCCTCCTCATTTTCTCTCCCGGATGAATCAAAAAAGTACTAATCTCTTTTTTTTGTTCCTTGCTCTGAAATATTGATGTGATGTGAGGCAGGTGAAAGAATATAAAGGTGACCTGTCACAGGGGATTCCGGCACGAAGGTCAAGTCCTGGAAGGTCGATCAAGGGGAAGTAGGGAAGATGGAGATGATGAAGGGTAGAAAGATTGAAGATTTAATTGTTTTAAATTTAATTGTCGTTAAAAAATAATGATTAAATATATATAACGCTGCGCTATATGTAATGTATAAATGTGTGGGAAAAATGGATTCTTCGGACGACAAAATCCCAGAAAAATAGAAGTTTAATACATGGGGCTATATGTGCTGTGCTTATTGTATATGGGAAGGGAACGTAGTAGGGAAAAAGCATTGAGTTGAGAGTTTTGATGTGTGTTGGGAATTGGGATTTTGGGATTTTGTGTGTGTTGTATAGAGCTGAGCTGAGCTATGAGCGAGCGAGGAGCGAAAAGAGATCGCCCTGTTTTTACCATTGACTTTCAGATGCTCCGACAGGACCGAGAGGGGTTGGTTGGCTTTTATAATATTCACATTTTCAACCTAAATGACGACTGCGCACTCCCGGTCATCTTTCTAGAAATTTCACATGCTTTCCGCCGCTCTCGTTCATCCCCGCTCGCTCGTTCATCCGCCGCTCGCTCATCCGTTCCTCGTTCATGTTCCTTAATAAGGGTTATGAACGAATCCTTATATGATCGGCTGTATTACGCTTTCTATTCTCCTGCTCATCCTGCTGGTCGGTCGGTCGGCTTCTGTATGATCAACATATAGGAGGAAATTCCTATGCTTAAGCATTGGCAATAGAAACACACGGCAGGAATTAATACATGTGAAATCCCATAAAGGAATTTATATTCTCATTTTCTTTCCTCTCCTCCACATCCAACAACTCCACTGAATTTGTGCTCATTTATTGCTCATTTGCTCATCATCATCACACGTTTCTTTTCCTCTGGTTATTATATTACACACAACTTTTTCGGTTCTTTCTTCGTCCAGAATCCGAATCTTCCCCAGTTTTTGCCTTAAAACCAACAGTGCTTTCTGTACATTTCCGCCTTCCTCCGTAAGGTAATTAAGGGATTTTTAATGTTTTATGATTTGTTGATTCTCAAGTCGTTTTTTTAATTTGTCTGATTTGCACTTATTTTAGTTTGTCTAATTTGATTTGCAGGGGATTTTTTAATTTGTATTATTTTCAGGGTATTATTTATATTCATTGTTATTATTTTTTGTGGGCGATTTTTCTATTGAACTTATTTTTTATTTTTATATCAATGGTTTATATTTGTCGGTTTTTAGATGTTATTTGGTTTTATGTAGGTCAACTTGTATATTATTAATCTTGTTAATTTTTGTCGGTCATTTTATTTGGATTTTGTACTTTTACTTTTATTACGGTGATTTCTTGTGTATAATGGATGAATATGTTTTGTAAACATTTTTTGGGGAAAATATATGTATAATACTTTCAACTTGCTATTTTACTAATTTTGTTAAGTATCATTTGTACCTTTTGTAGTTGGTGGGAATTGTGAATTGGAAAGTTCTGGAAAGAAAGTATTAGTTTCCAGGAAATTAAAGTTAAAAATATGGTGATATTGAATCATTTTATTCTAGTGCAAAAAAAAGTAATGTATGTACAGATAATTGGTGTACATTAATTTTTATTCATTTGTTCGTTCATATAGTTAGTGGGAATGGTGGGATGGGAAAGTTCTGGAAAGTGCGAGCAATAAGTTTATTTCATACATTGGATGATGATGAAGTTTGTATTATGAGGAGCAAGAGGAGAAGAAATTTAGAAAATTTTGAACTTATTATTTAAAAGGCTGAGGATCATTTACATTAGCGACAGCTTAGAATTAAATTGGATTTTTTGTGGCTGTGCCGTTGTGTGGTAGTGAAGAAGACAAGGCTGTCTTCGAAAGCTATATGCGTTATCAAATAAATTGTTTTGATGATACACATTACAGAAAAAATAATACCTGTGAGGGTTTTTTTTTTGCTTTAGAAGTGTGAGGGATGAAAACTGAAATAATTGACTTTTATTGTTTACACTGAAGTTTAGATACACTTAAAGATATAGTTGATATAGTTGATAGTGGTTATTGGCTATCCTGGCACGCTAAAATAAGAGTTTAGTTAGTAGGTCATCAGCGGGATAATAAATATTAAGTATTAAGGAAGAATTTGAAGATTCTTTTCACATTTATTTAGATGCATTCATTGTTTTTTAGGTTTGACGCTGGAGACTGTATAAGCAGTTTGTAACAGTGGGACCGTGGCCTTTTTACTTATCTGGTGGGGAGGATTGTATTTTACAGTATTTGAATATTAAGTAATCTTTGGATTTTTCTTGACAATAACAACATCATGGCTAAGTGGGGTGAAGGCGATCCGCGTTGGATTGTGGAAGAACGACCTGATGCGACAAATGTGAACAACTGGCATTGGTGAGTGTTGGTTTATGTTTCGTAAAAAACAACTCTTTTAACGATTTGTAAGAAAAACCTGGAAAACTTTCGAAGTTTATTACGATTTTGATTTATTAATTATTATCGTTTCAATTATTCTGATACAGGACGGAAAAGAATGCTTGCAGCTGGTCCAAGGATTATTTACGTGACTTACTTGTAGGGTTGGATTTGAATAATTCTGCTGGTAAGTGATATTTATTATTGTTGCTGATTGATTGTGGATAGTTTAATTTGACTTTAAGATTTGATTTGTTAGAGATGCCGCGATCAAGATTTTGAATGATTTCCTATTTATGTCTAATATTAGTATGAATTAATGAATTACCCAGAAGGTTTATGTACTTACTGAGTCTACTATAAGTCTCATGATATACGGAAAATGCTGATGGAATATTTCTTTTAGTAATACATTGTCTTTTGAATTTATAGGGACGTGCACAATTTCAAGTATTGAAAAATGCGAAGGTGATGCGTCGGCTAATAACCGGAAAGCGAAAATAATTGTGTTCTATGAATGGGAGTTGACAATGAAGTGGAATGGGAAATGTAATGATAAGGAAGTCAAAGGTTTCATTACCATTCCAAATCTAAGCGATGAAAATTCAGCCTCTGATCTCGACGTATGATTTTGCTTGTTTACTGAATACAACACATAAATGTAAAACTTTCGGAAATTATTTGTCTAAACTGCAATGTAATGGTGTAATTTATTTTAGATCCAAATTACAACCGAAGACAAGTCCAACGAAGGTCAAAAAATGAAGGATGCCTTGAGATCCGAAGGAACAAAGATTATACGGCAAACACTTGATAAATACGTCACTGCTCTTAAAGATGGTATGCGATTTTTATTGTGTAAAAAAAGAGGGAAGATGTTTTTGCCTTCATTTGTTTTAGAAACAACAGCATCCAATTTTCTTTTGTGTAATTTCTTCAGAATTTACGAAAGGAATGATTCTTCCAAAGAAGGACTCTGTTAGTACTAATATGTCGAAACTCACTTTGTCCCACAACGATGCCTCAACTGCTAATGCTTCAACTGTAAGTCATACTTAAGGGAATATGATATAGCTTTCAATCGCATTATTGAGTAATTTTAGAAATAGAACACTTATTTTTAATATTATTTCTAACAGACTCCGGAGAAAGTCAATGGAGTAACGTCTAAAGTGGGAGTTAAGCTAGAACTTTGTGATATTAATTCGGAAGCGTCCATGAAATGTACGGCGAACGATGTGTACAACGCCCTTACTAGACCAGAGGTAATTTGCTTAGTAACGTTGATGCCATAAGAACTGAGTTCTTGTTTTGTTTACTATTAACTCTGTCTTTATTTTATCTGTAGATGTTTGTGGCATTCACAAACGGCTCAGGTCAAATTGAACCCAAAGTCGGCGGTAAATTTCACATGTTTGGTGGCAACGTTCACGGGCAAATTTTGGAACTGGTGAGTTTTGATTTGCTAGTGTTTTAAAGTTGTATATTTATTACTGTTTTTGTTTTGAGAAGTTGAGCATTAAAATTCCTTTGGTTGGCCGAAATTATAGGATCCACCAAATAAAATAGTTCAGGAGTGGAGATTCAAGCACTGGCCTGAAGGACTTTTTTCAAAAGTGACCTTCACAATCGAAGAGAGGGAAGATACTACCAAAGTAAAGGTACATCAACGTGGAGTTCCAGCAAGGTAAGAATAGCGTACTTGTTTTGGAGATCTGCCTATTTTGTTTTCTAAATAAGTATAATTTTCATTGTCGTTTTGTATATTTTAGTGACCAAGAAAAGACAAGGGAAGGATGGGACATGTTTTACTGGGACGCTATGAAACGAACGTTTGGATTTGGCTCTTACATTTTATAATGTTCGATGGAGTAGTTACTGCAGGAATACTATACTTTGAACCACGGAAGCCTAAAATATACTATATAAGTACAGACACATTTTGTGAATTTATCTGTAAAGTCGTACATAAGTAATGAATGGTATTAGGGTGTTTTAAGAGGTATCAAGTAGCTTTTGTATTGCATAATGATGAGCATGATCATTGTTTTTCGTTCCGGTAAAAATTGTTTGTATTCAAGTTCCTCTTTCTCACTCTCTCAGCCTTAGGGTAAGATTATTGCCTTATTGCCATTGGTTCACAACACCAGACAAAGAAACTGTACTTACTTTGAGGATTGCTTTAATATAGGTTGTTACTATTATGTTTTTGCTGAACCTATTCAATTCTGTCAAACACTTTGCTGGCGAAATTATGTTTGTAAAACTTGTCATTTGAGAAACGTATATATCAGTGATGCAAAAAATAAAGTGAAACAAACTTTAAGAACAACCTAAATTTTAGTATTAAAAAATTGTTTTTATTCTATATTTTAAATAAAATTGAACATAATTATCCTCGTGAAGCTTAAACATTAGCTGACCATAGCGTATAAAAATGGAAACCGGAATTTCTATGCATGAGATGCCAGAACGTTGAAAAAGTGATACACTTCATCCTTATCATATACCGCAACTTGAGTCGAGCAAATCTTGCAACGCACAGGATTGAACTCATCCCCACTGGATAAATGACCTGGATTCGTGGCAGAATCGCTATCCTCCGGCTGCTTCTTCCTCTTGCGATCCTTCCATTTTGATCCTTTCAGTGGTACTTTTAGGGTTACATCTTTAGCAACTACACAATTCATTACAAACATTGCCCGATACTGGCTCATGTAAAACTCATGTCGCTGACAGTCTAGACATAGGACGGTGAAACATGCGGGGCAGTTGAGAACAGCATCAGAATTGGGTAATGGTACAATTCCAGCATTATTGGGTTTAGTCTTGTGTTCACTGTATTTTCTCCTGTGATCATCAATCCAAGCTTGATCCCTGGAGTCCGATTCAGGATCGTAGAAAAGATCATCATTAGACACTACTGACCTCTTGCTAATTTTGGCCTTCTTTTTATCCTCATCTTCCTCATCCTCTTCATCAGAATCAAAATATATTGGATCATAAGCCTTGGGAACTGTCGTCGTTTTAGTCTTGATACATGACTTTTGGGGGGTGTCTGGAGCTATCGGGCTTATCTCCATTTGTTCCGACTGTCCACTTGGACCGACAGCAGTTGTATCCATGGTATTGATGCTATGTGATGGGGATTTCTTGTCAGCAGGTACAACTTTAATATCCGATAAAAACCGCACCTTCTTACTACTTCCAGGTTTGGGTGATGGGCACGGTGAGGGAGATTTCCGATTGAGGGAAGAGTTAGAAGATGACCTGCTCAGTGATTTCTGGTGTGCGAGGCCACCTTGTGATTCCACTTCCAGTGCCCGCTTGTCCAATTCCGCTTCCATTTCAGCCTCAAAATCATCAACATCACGGACTTTCTTCGGCACCGGATTAGTTGAGGTTGTAAATAGCATTTTTAATAATCTCACATCATCCCTCTCTTCTTCCTCATCACTGAAATTGCAAATAAAGTCGGGCTAGATTAGTCAATAATAACTTTAAGCTTAGTTGTGCAATAAATAATTTTTTACAATTAAATTACCTATCCAGCTGCAAATCCTCCATACGATCTCCATCCGAATCTGTGTCGGACCCAAAATCCAAATAATTGGAGTCCATGGTTTCTTCCTGAATGTCACAAAGGAGACAGGATGACAGAATTTAACTTCCCTTCCTATACACAGGAATGGTACTTTCCTGTCTCTCGCTGGATAAAAATGTCCTGTAAAAACCTGTATTTCAGGTCATCAGGGCTTTGAAAAGTTCACAAAAATCACAATAATAATGTTCTTCCTTTGTTTGAGTCGCAAGTTGTAAATTTATGTAGTCTTGTGTTGTTCTTGATCTTGCTGTCGCTCATCTTTGGTTTTGGTCCTCGGCATCGTCGAACGTCTGCTAGCTCCGTCCGCATTCAAAGAGCAAAACAAAATTGGCACGTCCAAGTCAAGGATATCTCGCTTTATTTCATTTGTATATTCCACAAATTTTCCATACACCATAAGCCTAAAGCTAAAGCCATTATTTATGTTACGCCTCAATTTGTTTACATTAACCGCTCACTTTTAAAGTTTGACGCTAGAGTACACTAGGATCTACTTATGTTAATAAAAATTCATATTCTTTTTGTGAGCCAAATGGAGAACAAAGGAATGCCGTTGTCTGTTGTAAAAAGAATTTATTTTTAGTATTATATTAATCTTTAATCATATAGCTAATTAAATAGTTAATTAAATTAGCCTTTTATTATTATTGCTCCCGCAATATGGCTTAATTATTATTTGCAGTAAAGCAATAAAATAGTAAGATTATATAATACAGATAATAGCTATAAGTACTCAATTATACCTACACAAGGTAATGATAAAATATCTACTTGTTGATGTAGAAAAATGGTAATCAGTTGATGAATAACTGAATGATTTATGTAATTTAATTTACTGAATGTGTTTTTTCCCAGATAGCGTTTTGACTTCCATTACCAGCACATGCTACGATATGATTCATGTATGATGTCGGGGTTTATTGTGTTGTGATACTTGATTTGATTGAATGTTATACGGTACTTTACTATTGCAGCTTTTTAAACATTTTATTGATTTGATACAAGTGATTGTATAATTATCAAGTTATTATTAGTGAAATACAGACAGTGACCCCAAAAACGGATTATTGTTTAGAATTAGTAGAAATTGGATATTGGTTCCGCGCTGGCAAACAGGAGAGTATTAGACAAGTTTGCTGGATATTACAATGATTATTGAAATATATTACTAGTAGTTGTATGGCTTAGTTTTAATGTATTTTTGCAGTGTGTAATACAAAATAAATTGTTGGACAAAAGTATCGGAAGGGGGAGCTGTAATAATCACATGGAAAGTAAATACATGATCTAGAACAGTAGTTTTTAACTAAAACAGAGAAATTAATTCAAAAAAGAAAGTATATCTACTTTTACCATATCGTTAGTGAAGGACCTTAAAATTATGAATTTTTATGTTGGAGAGATAGAAATTGGTATTTTGGGATCCTTCGCTGACGATATAGCTAATACATATAGCATTATAGGTTTTTTTTAAGTAAAACTTTGAGGTGCTTGGAAATGTAGGATTCATTAGGACCATTACCGGACGAATAAGCGGATTAGAGCTTAAGTCCTTTAAATGATGGATGATATTGCTCTGGCAACTCGTAGTAATCGACAAGGTCGCCATTAACGTAAGTACGGCCTTCGAGGATTTCAGCTAATTTCCGTCCGCAATCCTCAATGGTAATAACGTTTCCGAGGGCCCGCATATGCAAAAATAAGTTCTTAACATCTTCGTCGCCACTGTTTTCAGCCTCGGCATACATCGCAGTGTCGGCAATTCCTGGAGCATAGCTGAAAGCTATCAAATTGGTTTCTTCATTGACGGAGCACTTCATCATCATGTTTCTTGCAGCTTTGACTGACCCGTACAAGCTCAATGTCTTCACGGGGAGTTTGCTTGCCAGCGAAGTTATATTAATGATAACACGTTCCTTGGAAGAATCGTTGAAAGTACTGAGGAATATGGAATTCAGTAAGAGGGGCGACACTAAGTTCAGGTTGGAGTATTTTTCAAGGTAATCCGCATCATCATACTCCGACAGCTTCTTCTTGGTTATACCAATGCTGGCAGCGTTGTGAATTAAAATAGCTTGATCGAAGCTAGTAGCAGCATTTCCCCGAACCTTGACAGCGCTTTCGATGGCTTTTGAGTACTTGTCTTTGCTGGGTTCCGTCAAGTCCAAGATGGCGGTGACGACGTGAACGTTTGGAGTGATGTTCACGACCATGGATTTTGTCTCATTCAAATTGGACTCATTTCTGGCGGTAATGAGGAACACAGAGCCTGGTCCAGCTTTTTTGGCTAATTCGGTAGCAATCCCTCGGCCAATTCCTTGACTAGCCCCCGTGATCACGATGAAGGATTTTTTACCCCAGAATTTTTCTGCCATGTTGAACTTCGGTTGGTTGGACACTATTTATAAGTACAGTAAATTATTTTTAACAATAGTTGGCAATATATTTCTACTTTAATATTATTTCTAATACTAAAATATTTATTTTATTTTCCTGTCTGATAATCATAGAATCACAAAATATGACGATATTTGATTATAGCTACAGTTGTATTACCGCACTAACTGTCCTAAAGTAAAATTAGATAGAAGGAAAAAAAAAGTCATGCAGTATGTGTCACAATACAACACAACAGTGCATGCTAAATTTAATTTCAATAAATTAAAAGATTTTAAGGAAAACTAAAATATACCTTGACGTGGGAATTGCTCCTTGCTCGGCCTGGAAAGCGAATGTGCTGTGGTCTGACCTAAGTAATTCCTTTTTAACACGTTATTTAATTGAATCGGTTAAAAATTATTCTTGTGTTTTTTGGTGTCTGTAAATCTGAACAAATTTGTGCAGAGTACAACAATTAGTATGCTGCTTTATGTTTGCTGCTTTTTTGTGACATTGAATTCTCTCATGGAATGGACAAGTTATACAGATAAAGCCACTCTTTAAGATAGCCTATATGTCATGTGTACATACTCGCTTGTATTTTGTTTAGCATGTGGTAGCCTTGGAATTTTTCTTTGCTTCAAGATATGACTGGACTTACTACAGCTTTTTGTACAGATCAAAGACAAAATTATATAGAAAGATATAGGAAAAATCTTAAAAATTTTATTGAGTAAAAACTAAAGACATTGACGAAGCCGGTTTTTATGAGATTCTTAACCTGAATACAAATCACATGACTCGTTTTATTCTTCTGCAGCTCTACAATTTTTGTCTGTGACCTGAATTTAACTTTATTTGCCTCATGTGTAAATAAATTATAATAGAGAATTTAAAAAATTAAGCCTACTTCTTGGAAGTTGCTCATAAAAATTTTCCTTTTTATTTTTGAAAAGGAAATGCATGTATTAAGTATATAATATACAAACTCAATGTTACGCAACTACATTGTACGCATTCGTAATATATGTGGCAAAGTAATTTTTAGGGATTATATTATGCTTACCTAAATTTTGTTCTAAAATAAAATCAATGAACTAGTTGATTTAGTTTATTACGCTAAAATTAAACATTGAAACTTTATAGTGAAGGATTTTCAATGTATTCCTAAAATTCCTTATTGTGGTTGAGGTCTCACCATTCCCCGTGTTTAACTTGAGAGACTACGATATAGTACCTAGTTAGGTATGGACCTGTGTGTACAGTAGAAATCCTGTAGACGAACTAAAATACTTACTGTCCGGGTAAATTATTTCCCACCGTTTCTCCGCTTATTTTTTTATGCGGCTGTACGATTTGACATTGTTTGAGTCTGACATTATGAAAAAGCCCCGTCCCTATTAAGGAAGATAATATGTCATTTCAAAATGAGGCATCGTAGATTATTACGTCTAAACATCAGAATGAACTTTATGTGATGATAAAATTTATAGTTTAATATCAGAAATTCTGGCGCTATCAGTACCACTCTAGAGTTCCAAAGATAAACGACTAGAGACAGAGGCTCGTACTGAAGTTATTGTTATATGGATAAGATTGGCATTTATTTTCATTCGGAAACCAATACTTTGATTGTTGATGTAAAACAGGGAAACTTCATAATATACATAAGTATACACTTTTAAATTATTCATGTTGATTGTGAAGGTCAAACTGCAAGTATCAATACACATCACCTATATACTGTACATCTCGAGTAATAGTATTTCCACAACTAGGTATATAAGTAATTACAAATACATGATTCAATAATAATGCTGGTTTACACATGGCATGAATAAATGGACGCTTATTAGGTATAGATATTACGGCAGTGTTTGCGTTTGCAAGGCCAGCCGATCTATAGGCAGGTGATTACATAATGACCTTTAACTTTCCGTTGCAAAGATTCTATACTTTAGCTTCAAGTTTTTTACTGTATTTACATATACTACAATCGCACACATACGTATATGAGATAGAAGAATTGGAATGAATTCTTCATGAGCATTGTTCCCAGTCTCAATAATAGTGAATTGGAATATATAAGTATTGAAGAAAAAACAGCTTATCAAAATCACTACTAGCAGGTAATTTAGCTTTGCTACCTTTGTGTAAATTCATATATAAGATTCCTTTAATTAGCCATTACTATGTGTACTCATCATTAAAATAAATTTAATTATTTATTACTGGGGACAGATATACTTGTTACAGCTGAACAACATGGCAGTAGAAATTTCAGGCAAGAAATCGTTCGTTGTTATTACTGGAGCAAGTCGAGGAATTGGCCGCGGCTTTGCAGTAGAATTTGCCAAGAAAGTGGGACCAAAGTCGGTCATTCTGATTATAGCCAGAAATGAAGTACTATTAAACGAGACAAAATCCTTGATGGAGCAAGCAGCACCTGAAATAGATGTCAAAATTGGAATACTTGACTTGAATAAACCTCACAAAGGAAACTATCTGGAAGCCATTTCAGGTGCCGTGGTAGCAAATGAAAATGTACCTTCCAGTTACGACCACGCCATCATAATTCATAATGCTGCTAGTAGTGGTAATGTCAACCTCCTACTCTCCCAACAGGACGACGTGAAATTTATTCAGGACCACATGAATTTGAATGTAATTACACCTATCTTGCTCAATTCGGTGTTTTTAAGTATATTTCAAGATCCTTCTAAGGCAAGAACGATCATTCAAATATCATCTATGGCTGGAACGGCAGCCATAAGATGTTGGGGCATGTACGGTTGTACCAAATCAGCACGTAATATGATGATGAAATGTCTTCCTGTCGAGGAGCAAAACGTTACAGCTTTGAGCTACTCCCCAGGAATTGTCGATACAGCGATGTATGCGGAAGGGGAGACCAGTACAGACGGATCTGTAAGCAAACTATTCCGTGAAGCGCGAGAAATGGGTAAACTCATTACGCCTGAAGAATCTGCAGGAAGACTTATTCAAGTTTTGGAGGAAGGCAATTTCGAAAATGGTGGATACGTTGATTACTATGGTTCTTCGGAAGCATACCATCCCGATTATAAATCCTAAACTTGATCCGAGACAATACCAATTGAGTTGTATGGATGGACGATCAACTAGACTAGATTGAGCTAACGGCATTGATATGTGAACATATACATACTTGTCTGTGTGGGCAGTTACTTTTACATAATAATTATAGATATAATTGTATGATCATTGAATTTGAATTTCTTAAAAAAGCTTATTAAGTAAGAAATAACAACTTCGGGTGTTGTCCATTATTTTTTGTACAGTCATATTGAACGCATCAACACATTTTAATATACCTAGGTATGTAGATACTTACATACATCGAATGCACTTCCAATTTCTACAACAATTACTACTACATATTTAGAAACTTTGATAAAATAAAATGCATAGCCATGAGGTTATACGTTTATTATTACTTTACTAAATTTGCATTTGAAGTTCATTAAATTTAATATTCGTTGGATTTGTTTTGCAGAAATTTTTGTCTTCCATAGATTTACTCCGCAAGAGGCGACACTGCACATCAAATGCCCCTCTTCCTGACTGATAAATTATCAGACTTTCATGGTGTTAACTAATAAGATAACGGTGAATTACAGAGAAACAAACACATTTTCTTAAATTTGAGTGAGCTCATGCAATGATTCTATTCTTGCTGTCTTTTACCCATACAGTAAGTTGAACGATGAACTTAATGTAAAGAGCTCAGAGTCAGGAAATAGATGTTTTTCAGTGCTCCTAATTAGGGCTGGCTAATAATCTATGAGTCATGATAATAAAAGAAAACAGATTTTCTTTCGTGCGGATTATCAAATACCACACACATCACGTTTCCGTTGATATTATTAGCTAGCTTGTCGTGAAGAATGGTTGACATAGTATGTATTTACTGGACATCACAGTGACACTGTTGCACATAATGGGATTTTCGTTGACAGAGGAATAAATTGGACCTGCTGACTTATGCAAGGAGTAAATGACTAATAAACCTCAAAGAAACCCACTGGATACGTAAATGCGTAAATATAGAAATTAGGGAGGTATTCTTATAAATACTTTTGGAGCATTTTATCTATTATATAGTTATACTTACATATACTGCAGTTAACAGGAAATGTGTTTTGCCAAAATCGCAACCATTCCATCGAGGAAATGCTTTTACAACGGATAAATATTATAATCAAAAGGAACAACTCCCAGTAGCAAACACATTTATTGTATTACTCAGAAAAATGTTGCAACTTATTCCTGTTATTTCCTAGGCTGTATATAGTGTACATACTTATTTGCAAAATTAGCCAGTGTCCACAAATTAAGAATATCAGTTAATATTTCATCATTGTGCAAGATGGTACGTATACTTAATAATCAACGTTTGTTTTTCGTAGTTTATTAATTAATAAAGGCAGATCCATAAGTTAAATCATATTTTATTTAATTTTCGATCCCATTTTGAATTTCAGGCTTCTGTATTCAAATTTCACAATGGAAACGAACCATCACAGGAGATGGTGCAGTCAATTCGGATAAGCTTACTGACTGAAGACTGTCACACAGCAACAGAAAACAATGGATCGTTTAACCCAACAAATAAAGCATCAGTTGGAGGAGGTGGAACTACGGCTGTAACTTCGGCCGCGGAATGGGCAAAATGGGGAGTAGCATTAGTTCTGTCTTTGGCGATAGCTACTACTGTTATATACTTTGTTCATAAAAAATCTGTAAGTCTTGAGTCTGGGGTTGGTAGTAGTTCTGAAATGACTGGTGTGCATAATGCCATCCAAACTACCAGTAGCCAAATGACCACAATAACAACTGTCACACCTCCCGATACTGTTGCAACAGTAACTACCAATAACACCGAAGTTACTAATGCCACTTCAAGTACCACTCCCACTTCATTTACCAATGCCACAACGGTTACCATTTCCACTCCACTTACGATTGCCAATGCAACACAAAGCGCCATCAACTCAACTGAAGCTACTACTATTGACTTTGATGCCTACTATAATAACGATGACGCTGTCGACATATCTAAACAGGCATAATAATTAAGATTACCAAATAAGACTCCAAATTTATGTGTAATTTTTTTATATTATTATTATAAAAATATACATAGGCCCCAATGCATTTGAAAATTTATTGACAAAGCCTTCTTTACAAGGTTGATTTGCATTAAAATCTGTTTATTCTGACAAAAAAAACTGTTTATTAGGTAAAAGTATTAAAATATTTAAGTAGATGGCTATTGAACCATCTCGCGATCTAATTAGGAGGGATGCCAATCTGCGATCGACCTTAAACAACGTACGCGCGAACATCGCAGGAGTCATTACATACAATCCTTGAATTTTGTACCATGAAATGACTTTTGTTTCAATCGCCAGGTGAAGATGCGGATTCTACGATTTTCCAATACATTTGAGATTGTATTCAATGTGTTTTTATATCTTAAAATCAATAAAATTAAGTATCAGTGCTGATTATAGTCTGTCATCAAATATCAAGCGCGTAGCCAAGGGGGGGGCAACAGGGGCAATTGCCCCCCCCTTGGGAAGTAAAATATTAAAATTTTTAAACAAATAAATAATAAAATTCATCACTCCTAATACTTATTGTTAATTAGGATCAGTAATTTCAGACTTATGCTGAAAGTCCAGAACCCAAAATTTTTTTAGATCCTCGAAAATGCCAAAAACGTATAGTTGGCATCCAAGTAGTCCGTTTACTTACGAAATTAATTTTTAAACACAGCCCACGTATTTAATTGGGAGAACCAAAAGTTCTCAAAAGAGGGTTTTCACGGTTTTGAAGTTCAGGCAAAACTATTTCGCCGATTTTCATGAGCATGAACGTAAATCAACAGAAAAATAATTGTCCAGAGTATATTTTGGGAGTATAGAAGATTTCGACCTTATAATCAAAACAAAGCAAATGACGGGTAGAACCCAAATAATAAATCCAATTAGCAATAACTACAACCTAGAAACTTTTTATGCTGAATTCGAAAAAAATATGCATGTGTTTGTTCGCTATTTTGACTTCCAATGGTAATGTTGAGGCGTGGGTTTGATTGCGAAGTTAACTATGTGAGCCTTTTATGTGAATGTGCTTGTCCGATGAGTATGTGTACGTAAACTGCTAGTAGCATGACGAACTGTCCAAACACTCTGACTCAGTCCTCGGAGGTCACCCTCTGTGGTATGAACCTCTGGTAGAATGGAGGTCTGTCCGAACACTCTGACTCAGCACTCGGAGGTCACCCTCTGTGGTATGAACCTCTGCTAGAATGGAAGTCTGTCCGAACACTCTTGCCCGGCGTGATCACTCGGAGTGTTGCCCGGAGTGGTCGTTCTGCCCGAACGGTATGTATGAATCTCTGGTAGAGTGAAGGCCTGTCCAAACACTCTTGCCCGGCGTGATCACTCGGAGTGTTGCAAGGAGTGATGCCCGGAGTGATCAGTGCTTTACTTATACAAAGATTTGCCTCTAATTCAGCTAGCTGTTGCTAGAAATGTCACATGGAGTATGCTAAATGAGATGTTCACTCCTCGGTGACAGAGACAAGACTGATTTTTCACGCTGCTTTATTAATGAAATCACGAGTATATATAGTAAGTACAGGAAAGGTGCGGACGTAAATGTAACGCACTGTCACATGAAATTATAACGGCTAAACATTCTATTGTATAAGTAGAGAGTAACTTTTTACCGAGAGAGTAGATTGCCAATAATGCTAAATTCATATTATACACACATATGTACATTCTAATTCCAAACAGGTAAAAATGTTAAATTTTGAGGTCTTAATTGCACATTTCTACGTAAATAAATGCGAAATCTTCTATTTCCCCCTAAATTTACAGTCAATAAATTTTCTGTTAAATTACGTCCATGATCATAATAATCGGCCAAATAGTTTTGTCTGAATCTAAATCCGTGAAACCCTCTTCTTAGACCTTTGGCATTGCTATTTAAATACAGAGTCCTACATAACCATTGCTATTATCAGTTCTCATAGTTGCGGCGGGCTTACAGATTCAACTCAGCAATAGTTTTGTAGAGAATTAAATTCTGAATCTGAGGATATTTTTAGTTTTTCAATCGGACCACTGGTATGGATCCCATGAGCAATTTTAAATTAAAT